>CAUYQG010127092.1:0-19363 GCA_963574415.1 Tarsius wallacei | reverse complement strand
TTTTTTTTTTTGAGTTGGAGTCTCACTCTGTCACCCAGACTGGAGTGCAGTGGCCGCTCCTGGCCACTGCAGCCTCGACCTGCTGGGCTCCGGTGATCCTTCTGCCTCAGCCTTCCAAGTAGCTGGAACTACAGGCGCGTGCTACCACGCCCGGCTAATTTTTTGATTTATTGTAGACATGAGGTCTCACTTGCCCAGGCGGGTCTCGAACCCACGGGCTCAGGCAATCCACTCACCTCAGCCTCCCAAAGGCGCGGGATTACAGGCTGAGCCACCGAACCCGGCTTATCTTTTCATTTTTATAGTAGCTACTTTTAATTTTTTTTCACATTCCTATCATCTTGAGGTCTGCTTCTATTGGTTATTATTCTTTCCTTTATTCCATGTTATTCTTTCTTTGCCTCTGTAGCTATTTCTGGTTGATATTCTTGACCTTGTAGATGATATGTGGTTAACTATAGAGTAAATGTTTTCTCTTCTTAAGACTAATTTTTTTCTCTTACAGACATTTAAATTGCTGGTTGAGCACTTGTGGAATTTTGGGTTTATGCTTTGTTTTGTCAGACCAGTTTTACTTGTTTTCCAAGGATGTAGTTTTTACTACTAAGACATGGCCCTTCAAGGATAGTTAGCTGAAAGTTCAGAGTGTTTACTTAGCCCATCTAGTTATCTCAAATTTCTGTGTTTGTGGGAGGGAGCAGTTTTAACGTCTGCTGAGTTTTTGGGATATTGCTTTCCATGGAACTACTTGGATTATCTCAAAAAATGGACACTTTAGGAAACAAGCAAGGATTTGAGAGGAGTTCATTTTTCAGTTTTAGAACTGTCTCTAGGGGGCTTCTTCCTTTTGAAGAGTTTATTTTTCAATTTCCAACTTCTCTAGTAATTATGATTCTGTTCTTTGACACTTCAATTCAAAAACCAGTTCTTTGGAAAAGGTGATCACCTAGAAAAGTATGAAACAGACAGTGACCTCACTGGAAAAGCTATAGAACAATGCCTTGTTCATTTTAAGAGGCCAGTTCTTCTTTCCTTTCTGCATACTTTTGTTTACATTTCAGTTCATTACCTTTTTGAATTTTTATATTTCTAGAATATTTTATCATGGCTATCTACTAGATGTTTAGTTTGATACAGGTCAGTCATTTCAGAAACCATAACCAATTTCTGTAGCCTAATTTTTCATCTCTTTCTATTTCTTCCTCCTCTCTCTCTCTCTCCTGTCTTCTCTAATTTCTTCAGTGCTGCCCTCACCTACTTATTATTCTTTCACTATGGGTTCATCTGGTTAATTAATCCATTAATTTTTAAAATATAAGTAACCATTTTTCTACTTCCAAAAGTTTCATGTGTCTTTTTTCAAATAGGATTCCTAATTTTATAATCTCTTTTTCTTTTGTAATACATACATAATTTTATTTATTTATTTATTATTTTGAATAGGAGTCTCATTCTGTCGCCCAGGCTGAAGTGCAGTGGCACGTTCACAGTCACCGTATCCTTGTCCTGCTAGGCTCAGGTGATCCTTCCGCTTCTGCCTTCCAAAAGCTGGAACTATAGGCATGCACTACCATGCCCGGCTAATTTTTCTTGATTTATTGTAGAGACAAGGTCTCACCAAATTGCCCATGCTCGTTTCAAACCCTAGAGCTCAGGCAGTCATCTCATCTCACCTTCCCAAAGTGCTGGATTGACAGGCTTGAGTCACTGCTCTCAACCCATACATAATTTTATACTCCCTCATTTTCATTTCTTTAAGCAAATATGCTAAATATACTAATATATTGCATGCATTAATTCTAATAATTTTCTTTGTAGCACAAAAACTTCTATGTTATTGCTTCAGCTCTTTCATGTCCATAATGACTTGTTTCCTTATTTGCTGTATATTTTTAAAATTTGAACTTACATTCTTCAAAATTGTATGTTTGTGCTCTAAGTTCAAATGATATTTCCCAGAAAATATTTGCTACGTTTATGGTCCATATATTTGTTAGGTCCATGAGTTACTATCAGTCCAAAAAAGTCAAATGCAATTTTTGTTATAAGGATTTTTAGGTCATTTAGTAGTATAAATTTAAGCCACAGCCCTGTTACAAATCCAAATATTTTTTCTCTATCCAAATAAAGGTAGAAGTTAGCTAAGCATTATCACAATTTCTGCATCCAGAGATAACTTTTATTGTGTGATGGTTCTCAATTATTTTGGTTTTATCTATGATACTTTGATTTGCTTCTGGCCTTACTTAGGATTCCACAAATTTTCTCCTATCTCATGCACTTTGCACATTATTTATTACCTCCTTAGGAAGAAAAGCCAACTTCAGTGCTTGTGGTCTTCCATGAATATACGCATTTCCATAATATCTGACCTCCAAGAATCTCCCTCATTTTCTGACTAGACTAATAATATATTTAACTTTCACACACACACTCACACATACATACACACACACACACATGCATACATTAACAAACCTCTAACATTCTTCGTAGTAGAAAAATTTCTACAATAATTTTCCTCCCTCATTATTGAGGAAATCTTAAAAATACAGATTCATAAAACCTGCTTTATATCTTAGGGAAATTGACCCTAAAATTAGATGCTACTTTATTTTGAAAATTAAAAAAAATATTAAAAACACATAATGTGTTTTTTTTTCAACAGGCACTATTTGGAGGTAAGCATAGTACTTCACTTACTCTCAAATAGATAACAGCCATTCAGATAATTACACAAAAAAGGATTGGAATCGGGATTAATCTACTAAAGGTGAGTTATAGGGAAATAACTGAATGCAGTCAATAAAGAAAGTTCCATTTATACAAAGATGTGAAACCTGATAGAGTACTAGCTAATCAAATAGGGAGATGGTTATAGTTTTTAAAGAAGGATCAATACATGTAAAACCATTGAATTTCATAGAAACTCAACAAAATTAAAAAATAAGAAAAAAGAAACTCAGTAAAATTAAGACTTTGAAATATAGGAAAATTGATGGGTAATAAGACTAAAATGATAGCTGAGAGCCAGGTTATTGATTCATTGATACTGCTACTTTTAATTATGCTGAACTTTTATCCTCCTCCCTATAATCACTTATTCATTTAATCAGTCATTGATTTGGTAGCTCATTATTTACTTGGCCTTACTAAATGTAGTTTAGGAAATGAGGTTACACTGCTCCACAAGACTGCAGGAGTCTCTTCCATTGAAAAAATGAGTTCTGTGGGGGAATATAGATGATACACATCAGCAAATAGATGTAATAGATTTCAACCATAACTCTCCTTCCCATTCTATTCATTTTTGTCTATCATAATAACCACTGTTGGAAAATTATTTCACCCAAATGTTCTATAATTATAGAGGTATTCCATAAACGCATGATTAGATAGAGTCGAAGGATAGATCTTAGTCAGTGTTGGTATATTACAGCAAAGTTGTGTAAGTAGTTTAAGACTGACCTCAGCTCAGATTGATTCATATCTGTGCCATGCTGGTTGTTAAATATTATGGATATCTTGCAGGTTCCTGTTGCAAGAAGAATACTACATTTTAGTAGATTTATTACAATTCTGTTGCAATTATCCTTAGAAGAGATTATGGTGTTTGGATTGGAAGTAGGTCATATGTACATGAAAGGTGAGCAGATTTAAGCATTATTAAGTGGAAGAATCAGTAGAAATTAATTACATTAAATACAAGTAGGTGTGAAACAGAGGCCTGTATAAGATGCCATCTTGCTTCTGGCTTATAAAGTTAGATGACTGATGACTGTATCATTTCACTATGTCACCAAAATTTCATGTGTTGGAAATTTAATCCTTCAATTTATACATTGATGGTAATTGGGGAGGGGGAAGGCTTTAGGAGGTAATTAGGATTAGATAAGACATTCAGGATGAGGTCCCCATGATTGGACTGGTGGATTTATAGGAGGAGGAGAGAACTGGGCTGGCATACTCTTGCTCTCTTGCCATGTGATGCCCTCAACCATGCTATGTAATAAGAAAGCCTTCACCAGACGCAGTCCCTTAATTGTGGACTTTTCAGCCTCCAGAACTGTAAGAAATACATTTCTTTTTTTTAATGAATTAATCTGTCTGTTCTAACAACGTAAAACAGACATTGGTGCTAAGTTAGAGAAGACAAGGACACAGTTGATTTGGTGGAGAAGGTGTTTTGTTTGGGATATATTTGTTTTAAGGTTGCTTTTACACACTATGGAATATGACACAGTCATAATAAAAGAACAAAAGCTAGTCCTTTACTGCAACTTGTATGCAAGTGGAGATCATCATTCTGAGTGAACTATCACAGAAACAAAGAATTGAATACCGCATGTTCACACTCATAAGTGAGTACGAAACTGGAAACAAATGGGCACAAGGATGGGGAAAACAGACACTGGGCTAAACAGAGCAGGGAGGGATGATAAGGGATACAAAACCGCCCATGGATCCCCTGTTTACCACTAGGGGGAGAGGCGTAGGCTCTTCAGAAGCCTCTTGGCAGAAGCCCAAGTCTCAATATCATGCAACATTCCTAAGTAACACATCCTCATGTCCAAACCAAGATTTAAAAAATAAAAAAGGATTATTGAGCTTAACCCGTAGTTTTACAGTGTTGGTCAACATATAGAAAGCTTGATTTTTATCTTCGTGTTATATATATATATTTTTTTCAATACCACTCATTTTATTTTTTCCACAATGTGCCCAGTTTCCTTCTATAGAATGTGAATGCTGATATATGTCCTCCCCTAGAGCACTATCGTATGGGTAAATGGGACAAGATATTTAATCAAGTTATGACAAAGAAACATGAAGCACTATTCTTTATAAAATCAGGTTATGTCAAATGCTGAGAACAAAATTAACTGAAAAGATGCCTCAGAAAGAACAGATGGCTTGAGCAGTAAGAAACTAATTATTGAGCATTAATTAATTATTTTCAATGTGAATGGAGACTTACCGGCAGCCAATAATAGTTTAAACCTTGTATAGATCAGGATGTCAGAATGCTGGAAGAAAGTGTAACCTAGGTCTATCTTTGGAAGAGTGAGAGTCTACTAAACAGACCTTCAGTTGAGTGTCATGTAACTAAAATAAATAAAAGCAAATGGTATCTTACTCAGCATATTTTTTGTTTTAGATATTTTGTCACTTGGTGTACAGTCTTGGGGTGGTGAATTACTAGGCTATCATGGCCATATAGTTCTTGAAAAGAGAGAGGGAACAGGAGCTTTCATCATAGTGGAAATAAAAGATGAGATGAGCACTTCCATATTTTAATGCCTCTTCTCGTGATGTCCTTACTCCATTGTTAGGTCCTAAGATAACTAGAGAGTAACCTGAGCAGAGTGAGAGGGGTTTGGCCTGTTCCTTGCCTTATCTCTGTTAGATATTTGGGTTTGGTTTCTGTTGGAACTAATAGAATCACCAACACTAACAGCATTCTCTTAGCAGTAGTCTTGGACTGTAATGTTTTACATGAATGTAAGAAGTTCAGAGAGGGGCAAACAGGACCCAGAAAGCAGCATCCACAGTGCTTAACTTGACAATTTCTCTCTGCTAAAAGGTGAACAGCAGAGCAGAGGTTAACAGACCCCAAAGGCATGAATATGACCATGTCTTTATTATGGTCTGATTAGCAGCAACAACATGTTGAAGTTCTAGTGTTTTGTTTTTGTTTTTACAATTTCAACATTAGAACTATTCCAAGGATAGTTAATTACAGGTATAAAACCTCTGTCTAAAGGAACTCAGACCTATCCAAGGTCATGCAGGTAATAACAGCTAAGACAAGGACAAAGACTCAATAGTGATAAAATATCTAAAACTATTCTTCTAGTTGTTACAAATATGAGGGATCAAAGTTTCATACATCCTCAAGATGAATCTCTTAAATATGTATTCCATAGAAAGAATAGTATGTGCTTTCTCATGGTTTATTGTCTACTAAATGTTGTTTTTATAATCATTTCATAGTTTACTGATATATAAATAAAACCAGTTGACTGTCTGCTATTTACCAGCAACTAAGCTAATAGTTTTACACACATTTTGCATGTTTTGCTAACATTTCACTTAATTTTATGACTACACTATAAGGCACACATTATCCTTACAACTTCTTTACTGATGAGGAAACTGAATTTAGAATAGTTAAGTGCCTTGCTAAGATTACATAGTATTAAGTATTTGAGCTGGAATCTAGAGAAACTGACTCCCTGATATAATACTGGAAAAACATAGACGTCATGGATATTCATGAATATTATAAACACCTTGCCTTATTTCTTACTAAATATCTAGCCCTCCCACCCCACCCTCTGGACTTTTGTTACAATCTTTTTCTTTCAGGCTGGAGTGCAGTGGAATGCTCATGGCTACCGCAGTCTCTACTTGCTGGCTCAGATGATACTTCCACCTCAGTCATCCAAGTAGCTGGAACCACAGGCGTGCATCACCATGACCAGTTAATTTTGTATTTGCTGTAGAGATGAAGCCCTGCCAAGTTTCCCAGGGCTTGAGTCCCTGGGCTCAGAGAGTCCTCTCACCTCTGCCTATTAAAGTGCTGGAATTACAGGCATGAGCCACAGCGCCTGGCTATTTATGACAATCTTAGAATGACATTTTTGTTTGATAAATAGCCATCTTTAGATCAAAAGATAGTTTTGCTTAAAAACAGGCAGATTATTACACTGGCTCTCTTCTTTGTTCAAAGAGGAAAAGGCACATAAGTATTATATATTACCTGTCAGATGTATTCATCATCTTCTTCCTTCTAGGTCTGCCCTTCCTCCTCTCCCCAACAGATACATACTGGTTCCCTGACTGTGGCGTCGGTAACAAAATGTTATATTTTAAAAGGAGTTAAAGAATTGGAAGTGATTCAGCAGCTCTTAACCTTTGTGACACATCACATAGAGTTCCCTTCAATGACTCATTCTTATTGATAGCAGAAATGTCGTGGTTTCGAGAAGCAGTCACAAATACTTTATGCCAGCCATACTCTGTTCTATATACATATGGAACCCATTGCCATTGCCTAAATGCTAAGGAAGGGAGCATAATGTTTCAGGTTGTCACATCAGTCTTGGTCCAGCCACTGTATAATCTAAGGGTAATTTCTGAAACCTAGAAAGTTAGGTTTGTTATTGTCATTTTTGAAGAGTTTCTGGGCTCATCTTTAGGCAGAGAAAGATTGTCAAGGGAGGCAGCTAACATATGCTTCTTTCTGCATCTTCTTTGCCCTGCTTGTGAATTTCACAGACTCACCTAAAATATTATATGACAAGACTGATACAAAGAGGATGCTGTCAATGTTGGTGACCTTGTTGTCCCCTGACACATGGCTGCATGGTTTAGAGAGGTTAGAAATGGAACTAGATAAGGAAAGTTACTTTGATAATGAGATTCAAATCTCAAACAGAGAAAAAGTGAAGGGCAGAATATGCCCTCTCTTGCTCAGATGACCCTTCTGGGCTCTTAGTATCTAACAATAGAGTGAGAACACCTCAGGCAGAGGCAAAAAATGTGGAAGCGCTCATTACTTCTTTTATTCCCCTATTGATGAAAGCTCCCATTTTCTCTCTTTTTCCAAGTGCTAGCCATGATGTGAAATCCTGGCAACTCATAACACTAAGTATGCACAGTAAGCAACAAAATATCCAAAACAGAAATAACACTATACCGGATAGTTTGTTTTCCTCTTAGTAATGGAACATTCCACAAGATCTCTTAAGAAATGTATTTTAGAACCCCTTTCTCCAGCTGTCTGCTCCTTACTCTCTAGTTGGGAGGGTGAGGAATACCCTATTGTTAGGCTTTGGTGAATGTTGGGCTACCTGCTTGGCATCCACTGATGCCAACACCACACCTGTGAGTACAACGGGGGCTGTAGTGGATGGATGAGTTTCTTTTCTCCATGGTGTTTGGCTGGTGTAGATTGACCAAGATTGTAAAAAAAATTTTGTCTGTTAGACCACCACTTTCCAAGTTCTTTGAGTAGAGAAAGCAAATATCTCTTGGAAGGTTTTGCTCACTGATGATGTCCCAATGAGAGTCTCTCCAGTGTGCACAGAGAGAGAATGAATGCAAAAGAAAAGAAAAGTTCAAGGAACTCACTGCTGTGTTGTTCCTCCAGTCCTTGTATTGATAACTGGTCTGCTTTCTTTTCTCTAGCTTTCAAAACTTCCTGTGTTTGTTTTATGGGTTATGTCCACAGTTTCTCTCCATTCTTAGAGGGACAAATTGGTACGAATATGACTACATCTTTTTTTTCCAGAACAGGAAGTCCAAAAAATGTATTTGTAATACTCTTTTTACAAACAAGATAAAAGGTCAATTAAATAATAAGACACTGTTTTTCTCCTATGGTATGTTGAAGGTAGCATGAGAAATGGTAGCTGACATATATATATTTCCTCAGATTCAGCGATTTTGTTTGTCTTCTTCTTTCATGTCATTGATTTTTTTTCTTAATTTTGTGGCAATTCTTTAGATATTTATGGCTAGAATGGGTCAGTTTAGAAATTGTACAAGGCCCTTTCTGCTACAAGACTTTAAATGAGTTGAAATGTAAATATTTTTGGAAGGGTATGTGCAAGAATCAAGTAGGAGGGCAGAGGACACCTCCAACTGGTAAAAAAGAAAGAGATTCATTCTGAGTCAGGTTTTCCTCCAGGGTGGAATAACACACACTAATCCCATTTACTTCTCAGTTCCTTAAGAAGTCTGGAGTTACTTTGGAATCTGCTTCACTTCTTTCTCTGGCTCACTGAATGCTTTCAAATTGGAAATATATCTATGTTTTAACTGATTTATGAGGGTCTGGAGTAAAATAATTTTTATTGCACTAGAAACATTTACTGAAGTTAGAAGTACTATGGGGAAAACATTCATGTATTTGCTCTGGAATCAGTCCTTTTTACTCCTTAAAGAGAAAGAGTTGAAATATACAGCCCTGCTTGTGTTGTCTTTGACGTTCTTCTATTGGTCTTGCAACCTGAAACCTATGTTATTTTTCTTGGGACTGTCTTTCTCACAGCATGTCTGCATATCTTACTTGTAAACTGTTCCCTGAATCTTCTTTCAAGTGTCTGGCTATTTGCACTTATGGCTCTGCTTTCTTGACCCAGGGCACAACATATCATGATAGAAAAATAGACTGTTCAGATCATGATTAATCCCTGTAAATGCCCACTTTTATCATACAAATCCATATTACTGGGGTACAAAAAATATGTATACACATTTTACGAGATGTTATCTATGTATTACTTTTAGTTTGCCATAGTCAGAAGTGTCTGAATGCTGATGGTAAACACTCTGAGCACCACTGGAAATTGCAGAAATCAAGCGTGACTTTTATTCTTTTTATCAGTATATATTGTGTTACAATATCAATTCAATTTTTTCCTTTCTAAAAATGTGTACTTATTTTTGGCACCATCCATATAAATGTTCTTTGGCCATCCATGGTTCTGAGTATCAGGGATGGTTCTAGAATCAAAAACTCTACCATACTTTCTCTAGAAACCTTCGTAACTAACCCCCTCCAAATCTAGCATGTTTATGCCAAAGTTACCTTTCCCAAACTTCACCCCCACTTTCTTTGTCAGTAAAAAGTTATCACATGGGATCTTTGTGGAGATGCACAGCTCTGTACCTAGATTGTAGGGGTAGTTAGACAGATCTACACATGTGAAAGAATTACAGAGAGCTGTAGACACACAATCACACAATCACGAGTGCATTAATCCTGGTGAAATCTAAGTAAGTGTTGTGGTTTGTACCAATGACAGTCTCCTGGCTTTGATATTATGCTGTAGTTATGTAAGATATTGCCTGTAGGAAAATGAAGGGTATATGAGACCATGAGATTACTCTGTAATATTTTTTACTACTTATTTTGTTTCTATGGTTATTTGAAGATACCAAGGTGAACACAGATAAATCCTTTGTAAAAAGATGTATTCCAGATTTTGGTGCAGAAAATAAGGCTACTATACATTTTATCTGCTAGCTAAAATTCATACTTCCAACATAAATTTTAAGATGCTTTACATCTTATTCACTTGCCACTTCTCCTTTTTCACATAAGGGCCAAGATAAGACTTGTTCTCCCATCGGGGACTGTCTTCTTATGAGGTCTTCTATATGCCCATTGCAGCACCCAAGGCATCACTGCTTGATAACTTAATCAACCAAAGGATATCAGTGTTTGCTTCTAAGAGTGTCTACTGTATTTAGATTAAATTACCAGAAAATATTTTCTTATTGTTTTTAATATGTTTATCTTATCTATTCAACTTGAAAATGAGGACCTTTATGGAGAAATCTATATTTGGTAATCTACCCATATTTTATTGTGATAGTGGCTGAACATATACTAGGTGCCCAGTAAGTGCTTGAGCCTAATGTAAAATGCTAGCAAATTAGTTGGGGAGTAGAAGATTAAGAACAGCAGAAATGGTCGCATGTGGTGGTTCATGCTATAATCACAGCACTTTGGGAGACCAAGGCAAGAGGATTGCTTGAACCCAGGAGTTCAAAACTAGCCTAGACAGCACAAAGAGACGTCGTCTCTACATTGAAAAAAAAATCCCAAAATTAACTGGGTGTGGTGGTGAACATCTGAAGCTATTTAGAAGGCTGAAGCAGAAGAATCACCTGAGGCCAGAAGTTTGAGACTGAAGTGAGCACTCCAACCTGGCCTACAGATTGAGATCTTGGCTTCAAAAATCAAAAGCAAAAGCAAACAAACAAAAACTCCACAGTAGGACTTTTCAAAGCATTTACACAACTATTCTTCCTTTAAGAACTTAAGAATAATAAAACTACAATGATGCAAAGATAGTGCTAAAATAAATGAAAGAGTGCAGAAATAACTGAAATCTACATATAAAAAAAATCTAGACACAGATCTTGTACCTTTCACAAAAATTAACTCAAAATGTATCATAGATCTAAATGTAATATTCAAGATTGTAAAACTCATAGAATATAACATAAAAGGAAACCTTGATGAACTTGGGCATGGAAACAACATTTTAGACGTAACATCAGAGCACAATTCATGAAACACATAATTGAAAAGTTGGTCTTTATTATACTTAAAAAGTTCTGCTCTGAAAAAGACAACATTAAGAAAATGAGAGCCGGGCTCGGTGGCTCAGCCTTGGGAGGCTGAGGTGAGTGGATTGCCTGAGCCCGCGGGTTAAAGACCCGCTTGGGCAGGCGAAACCTCATCTCTACAATAAATCAAAAAAAAAAAAAAATTAGCTGGGCGTGGTAGAGTGCGCCTGTAGTTCCGGCTACTCGGAAGGCTGAGGTGGAAGGATCGCCGGAGCCCAGCAGGTCAAGGCTGTGGTGGCCGGGAGCGGCCACTGCACTCCAGTCTGGGCGACGGAGTGAGATTCCAACTCAAAAAAAAAAAAAAAGGAAAAAAAAAAAGAAAATGAGAAGACAAACCACAAACTGGGAGAAAATATTTGCAAAGGGCACAACTAACAATATACTGTTACCTAAAATGTGCAAAGAACACTTACACCTCAACAATAAGAAAACTAACAGCCCAATATAAAAATAGGTAAGAGAGCTGAACAAATAACTCACCAGAGAAGGTATGCAGGTGGCAAAGAAGCATATGAAAATATATTCCACATTACATGTCTGTATACAGTTGCAAACTTAAGCAGCAGTGAATAACTACTACATGTCTATTAGAATATCCAAACCACAGAACACTGATATCACCAAATGCTGGTGAGAACATGGAGCAACAGAAACATTCATTTAGCTCTGAAGGAAGTGCAAAATGGTATAGCCAGTTTGGAAAACAGTTTTGTAGCTTCTCATCAAATGAAATATACTCTCATCATACGATCCATCAATTGTGCTCCTAAGTATTTACCCAAATAAATTGAAAACATATGTCTATGTAAAAAAACAACACAGATGTTTATAGCCACTTGTTCATTATTGCCAAAGTTGGTAGCAGCAAAATGTCCTTCAGTCGGTGAGTAGATAAATAAACTGTACTACATCCAGGTAATAAAAACCATTCTGTGCTTAAAAAATAAAGTCATCAAGCTTTGAAAAGACATGGCAAAAAATCAAATGTGTATTACTTTGTGAAAGAAGTCAATATGAATACCTACTGTACAATTCCAACAAGATGGTATTATGAAAAGGGCAAAACTATGGTAACAATAAGACATCAGTGGTGACTAAGGATTGCGGGAAGGTAGGAATGAACAGGCAGAACACAGAGCATTGTTGGGCGGTGAAACTATTTGGCATAGTACTGCAATGGTGGGTATCAGTCATCATACATTTGTCAAAACCTATAGCATGTACAATACCAAGAGTAAATTCTAATGTAAGCTATGATCTTTGGGTGATGATGATGTGTCAATGTAGTCATCTATTATAACAAATTACCACTCTGCTGGGGGATATCCATAGAGGGAAAGGTTATATGTTGAGGGGCACAGGAACTATGTGGGAACTTTGTACTTTCTGTTCAGCTTTGCTATGAACCTAAAACTGCTCTAACATGTAAAGTCTAATAATTTTTTTAGTAAGACTAAAGCAGTAGTGTCTCCTTTTTAAAATATTTTAGCCAGAAAGGAATTACTCAATGTTCTAGACACAGGATGCAATGCATATGAATTTACTATAATAGAAGTTGATTTAACTAAGTTTCCATTATATAATTTTTTAAATAAATAGTCATTGCACATCACGTTATGTGACGTTTATGTCTATCTTTTTAACAAGGGAGGGGAACCCTTCATAGACAATTGCTCATTAAAATTTGGTGGTTGTGATCAGGGTATATTTGCTTTAAACCTGCTGTTATCAATTAGAGAGAAACAAAAAGTTATCAAATAGTCTTGGTAATACCTATCAAAAGGTTTAAGAAGATAAGACCTATCAAAATGTTTGAAAAGTAATACAAAAGAAAATCAATTACTTTATTATTTTTAGAACTATAGAGCCATCGATTATTTTTAAAGAGTGTTACCATTTAGAATAAAGTAATTTGCTATCTCGATGTTAAAGTAAGATTCTGAAGTTCAAACTCCAAAACTTCTGTCCAATCAAGACTCTTTGTCAAGGAATAAAATAACTCATCTGATTTTCTTCAGAATATTTGAATTAAAATGAGACCATGAAAATAGCAATGTATTCATGAGTTTTCTATGAAAAATCCTCAACCAGAAACATTTAAGAAATATTCTTTGGATAATAATGTGGTCGGAATTATTGCTCAAAAAAATATACAGGGAATTCTCAACCTGAGTTTGCATAACTCTGTAGACTCATATTTACACAGTTTTATCTCAATGGCAAAAAAATTTGGATGTTTATAGCTTATAAACCCCACATATCTGAAAGAAAATATTTGCCAAAATATCTGACAAAGGCCTAACCATCTAAGATCTACAAGGATTTCAAACATGTCAAAAAGAAAAAACAAACAGCCCCATTACAAAGTAGGCAAAAGATGTGAATAGACACATCTCAAAAGAAGACATATGAGCAGTCAACAGATACATGAAAAAATACTCAGCCTTACTAACCATCAAAGAAAAGCAAATTAAAACCACACTGAGATACCACCTAACTCCAGTCAGGATGGCCATCATCAATAACGCAAAAAACAACAGATGCTGGAGAGAATGTAGGGAAAAGGGAACACTTCTAGTGTTGGTGGGAGTGTAAACTAGTACAGCCTCTGTGGAAAACAGTTTGGCAATTCCTAAAGGATCTAAAAACTGACCTTCCAAATAACCCCACAATCCTCCTACTGGGAACTCAAATCACTCTATGAAAAGATGCTTGTACATATATATATATATATATTGCAGTGCTATTTACAATAACAAATAAATGGAACCAACCGTACTGTCCATCAAAAGAGAACCTGATTTTTTAAAAATGTGGTACATATACACGATGGCATATTATGCAGCCATAAAAAAGGACAAAATTATGAACTCCACAGCAACTTGGATGAACTTAGAGTCGATAATACTGAGAGATCTATCACAGAAACAAAGAACTGATTACCACATGTTCTCATTCATAAGCAGATGTTGAACAATTATCATAAAACTGTGAAAAAGGAATTGGCAGTAATAGGAAACTGCCAGGGGAGGTGGGGGCACACATCATCAACAAGGGTACCTGAATAATGAATATTTGCCTACTTAAACCTGAATTGTACCCCATGTCTTCAAAATTAAAAATAAAAAAAAATTTCTTGAATTTACTTATTTGGTAGTCTGGTTCAAACTGACTCACATGAATAGTGATCACATCTTAATTCATAAGGAAATTTTTTCATTCATTCATGATGAATGTCCTTAGAATAATATGATATTTGCAAGGTCTTTTAATGACGCAAAGGATTATGAAAACTCAGTTACACACAGAGACATAAATGCAAATAACTGATAGGCAAGAAATTTTTACTAAAATCAAAATATTATTCAAAATATCATCTTATTAATTCTTAAGTTCTTACAGATAAATAACCAAAAAACCCAAAAATATTGAAGAAAATACTGAAAACAAAGAGTCGTGTTACATGGCACCATCAGTGATAAAAGCATCATAATCTTATGCTGAACGCAGCATGGTACTGATGCGCAATTTGCCAGACAGTCGATATAGCATACTGAAAAGTGCAGCAATAAACCCAAGTTCCTATGGAAAATTAATGTGCAACAGTGGTGGTCTGTAAGATTAGAGAAAATAAGATGAGCTATTTAATAAAAGATGTCAATAGCTATTCGGAAGAAAAATGTATTATTAGTGTCATACTTTATTTCATAAGCTATTATAGATTTCAAATGGATCAGAAGACAAAATGAGCTCTAATATAGAAAATACTACTATTGAAGTTCTGCAATAAAACATGAATAATTTTGCTTTTAATATGAGAGTAGGGGAAGTCTCCCTAACTAGATGGAAAATCTCCAATTAAATATAATGTTTGCTGTAGAGTTTTTAATAGATGTGCATTGTTAGATGAAGTTTCTTTTTATCCCTAATTAATTGATAGTTATTTTTGCATCATAAATGGATATTGGATTTTTTCAGTTGCTTTTTAATTTTTACAACCATTAAAATGATCACTTTTTTCATTATTAGGCTGTTAACATTGTGACTAAATTGATTTCAAAATTTTAAATCAACACTATGTTTGAGGAAAAAAAAACTTGCTCATACTGAATTACCCCTCAAAAATATGTTTGCATTAGATTTGCTTAAATTTTGGTTAAAATTATTGCATCTATTTTCATGAAAATATTTTGTCATGGTCTTTTTCTTGATTTAAAAAAAATGTTTATGGTTTGCGTATCTGAGTTATACTGACTGCATAGAAAGTATTGGGAAGAATTATTGTCTCTTCAGTTTTCTGAAAGAGTTTGTTTAGAATGGTAATATCTCTGAAAAAGTTTGTTGAGAATGGTAATTTCTCTCCTCTAAATGTTTGTTAGAATTCTCTAGTGAAGTCATCTGGTCGTGGATTTTAGGTTGTATATTTCTTCTTGGGAACACTTTGTTAGCTTGCATTTTTAAAGAAATTCACATGCTTCATTAAGTTTTTGAATGCACTGGCATACATGTGTTCCTAATCTCCCCTATTATTTTTTAAATATATTTTGGACCTGTAGTAATGCCACAAGTGTCACTTCTGATGTTGATAATTTGACTCTTTTCTTCCTTTGTTCATTGTCAGTGAGACTAGGCTAGATGTATATCTAAGTTGTTGATATCTTAAAGGATCAACTTTTTGCTTCACTGGCTTCTTCGTTGTTTACGTCCAGTTTCAATGTTTTCAACAGTGAACTTTGCCATTTCTTTTCTTTTACTTAGAGTTTAATAACTCTTCTTCTACTAATTTTTTTTTAATTTAAGATGAAAGCTGAAGTCATAATTTAAATCATTTTTTTCAAATTATAGATATTTTATCTATAAATTTCTATCCAAATGCTGCTTTATCAGCACTCCATGAAGTAGGACATGTTGTTTTTTAATTTTCATTCACTTCAAAATGCTTTATAATTTCCTTTTCAATTTCTTCTTTGACCTATATGTTATTTAGAAGTGGATGGCTTTTAATTTATATAGAGATATTTTCCAGAGACCTATAGGTATCTTCAGTTTCATTCTGCAAGGATAGAGAGCACAATTGAGTTGTTCTCAATTTATTGAGGATTCTTCTGTGATCCCAAACAGGTCTGTTTTGGTGTTTTGTGTGCGCTTTAAATCTGTGAGTTTTTAATCTGTTGTGTATATGAGTTTGTGAAGGAAAAATAAATCTCAGTGTAAATTTTTGATGGTGATGTGAAAATCTTCTATGTCCTTACTGATTTTCTATTTACATTTTAATCAGTTATTAAAAGAGCATATAGGCATCTCTAATAACTATGTTTGTGGATTTCTGTTTGACCTTGCAGTTCTTTCAATTTTAGCCTAAAGTATTTTTAACTGTTATTAAGTAAATAAATGGTTAGAATTTCCACCCCATCCCCTGCAGTTTCCAACCACTGTGAATCCCTTTCTTATAGTGTTATGATAATTATTCAAGGTCCACTTATGTGTGAGAACATATGGTACCCTGTTCTTTGTTTCTGTGATAAATTACTGAGTATGATCAACTCTAAAACCATCCAAGTTGCTGCGAAGTCCATAGTTTGTCCATCTTTATAGCTGCATAATATTCCACTATGTATATGCAACCTTGAAGCCTGCTAAGTGAGAGAAGCCAGTCACAAAAGGACAAACATCGTGTGAAATATCCAGAATTAGAAAATCTATACTGACCACATTTTTTTAATCCAGTCTAGTTTCGATGGACATCCTGGTTGGTTCCATGTTTTTGCTATTGGATTATATAAATCTTTCCCACTGTGTTACAGCTGCCTACAGTATTCAATACAGTAACATGCTGAACAGCTTTGTAGCCTAGGAGCAATAGGCATACTGTACAACCGAGGGGTGTAATAGGCGATACCACCCAGGGTGCAAAAGAACACTCTGTGACACTCACACAATGACGAAATGGCCTAACAAGGCATTTCTCAGAGCATATCCACGTCATTAAGTCACAGATGGCTGTACTTACATTTATGGTCAGCTGTTTTTTGACATGGGTGCTGGGACAATTTGATGGGCAATAATTAGTCTTTTATTTTTTATTTTTTTTATTTTTGAGTTGGAGTCTCACTCTGTCACCCAGACTGGAGTGCAGTGGCCGCTCCCGGCCACCGCAACCTTGACCTGCTGGGCTCTAGTGATCCTTCCGCCTCAGCCTTCCAAGTAGCTGGAACTACAGGTGTGCACTATCACGCCTGGCTAATTTATTTATTTATTTATTATAGAGATGAGGTCTCACCAACTTGCCCAGGCGGGTCCCAAACCCGCGGGCTCAGGTAATCCACTCACTAATTAGTCTTTTCAATAAATTATGCTGGACAACTGGGCAGCCATATGCAAAAGAACGATGGACTTTTGCCTAACACCATATTCAAAAGTTAAATAAAAATGGATCACAGACCTACATTTAAGAACGAAAATCTATAAAACTCTTAGGAAAAACTACAATAAATCTTTGTGACCTTAGATTAGGCAATGATTTCTTAAACATTACACCAAAGTAAAAGCAACAAAAGAAAAAGAAATAGACTTCATCAACATAAAAATGTGTGTGCTTTCAAAGAACACCAAGACAGTAAAGGGGACCGGGCTCAGTGGCTCAGCCTGTAATCCCAGCACTTTGGGAGGCCGAGGCGAGTGGACTGCCTGAGCCCGCAGGTTCGAGACCAGTCTGGGCAACTTGGCGAGACCTTGTCTCTACAATAAACAAACAAACAAACAAACAAGCATGGTAGTGCGTGCCTGTAGTTCCAGCTACTTGGAAGTTTGAGGCAGAAGGATTGTCAGAGCCTAGCAGGTTGACACTGGGGTGGCCATGAGTGTGCCACTACATTCCACCCTGAGCTACAAAGTGAGACTCCAACTCAAAAAAAAAAAAAAACCAGTAAAAGGACAACCACAGAATGGGAGAAAATATTTACAAATCATATATCTAATACAAAACGTGAATCAACAATATATAAAAAACTCAAATAAATAACGAAAAAAATTTTTTTAATGGAGAAAGTGCCCAAATAAAAATTTCTCTGAAGAAGACACAGAAGTGACCAATAAGCAAATGAAAAGATGCTCTGCATCACTGGCTTCAGAAAATGCAAATCAAGATCACAGAGAGAGACCACATTACTCCCAGTAAGAAGGCTGCAATAAGAAGGACAGTAAGAAGGAAGGTTTGGAGAACCTGGAACCCTCATACACCGTTGGGGAAAAGGTAAAATGGTGCCGCTGCTTTAGCAGTTGGACAATGCCTCAAAAGGGTAAACACAGAGGAACTGCATGACCCACATAACGAATGTACAGTTGTCTCTCAGTATCCTTGGGGGTCTGGCTCCAGGAGCCCTCACAGACACCAAAATCCAGAGGTGCTCAAGTCTCATATAAAATAGCGTAGTATTTGCATATAATCTATGCATCTATACTTTAAATCATCTCTAGATTACTTTTAAAATGTGTGTTCCATAACAAGTTTTTCTACTGTATTGTTTGAAGAATAACAACAAGGAAAGAAGTCTACACATGTTTAGTACAGGTGTAACCCCAGTGGACCTAACTACATTTCAAATCCACAGTGAGTTGAATTCAGACATAGAACCTATGGACATGGAGGACCAACAGCATAAATAAAATGCAGTATACTCACACAATGGATTATTTAGTAACAAAAAGATATGAAGTACTGATATAAGCTACAACATGAACAAACCTTGAAGCATGCGAAGTGAGAGAAGCCAGTCACAAAAGGACAAACACCATGTGAAATATCCAGAATTAGAAAATCTATACTGACCAAAAGTAGATTAGTGGATGCCTAGGGCTTAGGGTGTGGAAGACCTTGGGAGAAACTGGGGAATGAGTTTCTTTTCGAGGTTCTAAAATTGGGTGTGTAACTCTGTAAATATACTAAAAACCATTTAATTAAACATTTTAAGGGTGAACTGTATGGCATGTGAACTTCACCTCAATAAGACTGTTGCTTAAAAAAATGCAATGAACAATCTCACTGAACACACTGTCTCAGAGTAGTTAAATGGGGTTCTTTTACTGGCTAATGTATCGATGTTGGTTAGTAGCCAAGGAAGCCCCCACAGTATTCATTAAAGTGGACTGTGAATCAGAAAATGTTAAAATCCCAAGTTCTGGAAAACAGTTTTACACTTCCTCAAAAAGTTAAACA
>CAUYQG010127090.1:0-11537 GCA_963574415.1 Tarsius wallacei | reverse complement strand
AAACCCACAATCTCAGGCAATCCATTCACCTTGGCTTCCCAAAGTGCTGGGATTACAGGTGGAGCCACCACGCCTGGCCTATTTTTTACTTTTTTTTTTTTTTTTTAGTTGGAGTCTCACTCTGTCACCCAGACTGGAGTGCAGTTGCCACTCCTGGACACTGCAGCCTCGACCTGCTGGGCTCCGGAGATCCTTCCGCCTCAGCCTTCCAAGTACCTAGAACTACAGGCGCGCGCTACCATGCCCAGCTAGTTTTTTATTTATTGTAGAGATGAGGTCTCGCCAAGTTGCCCAGACAGGTCTCGAACCCGCGGGCTCAGGCAATCCACTCACCTCGGCCTCCCAAAGTGCTGGGATTACAGGCTGAGCCACCGAGCCTGGCCTATTTTTTACCTTTTATATGACATTTTTACTGTATCTTTTCCATGCTTAGGTAAGTTTAGATATACAACTACTTACCATAGTGCTACAATTGCCTACAGTATTCGGACAGTCATATGCTGTCCAGATTTGTAGCCTAGGAGCAACAGGTTATACCATATAGCCTAAATGTGGAACAGGCTAAGCCATCTATGTTTGTGTAAGCACACTCTGATGTTCTCACAATGATGAAATCGCCTAACAGTGCATTTCTCAGAATGAACCCCATTGTTAAGACCCATTGTTAAGCGATGTAAGACTCTAGTGTCTTAGACTTTTGGTACCAAAGTACAGGTGGTCTGTGGTCCAACAGCACTGGCATCACCTGGGAGCTTGCATGAAATGCAGAATCAGTCAGCTATCGCCCCTAATCCAACCTACTGAATCAAAACCTATGCTGGGCACAGTGGCTCACACCTGTAATCCCAGCACTTTGGTAGGCAAGACCGAGGCAAGAAGATCACTTGAGCCCAGGAGCTCAAGACCAGCCTGAGCAACATAGTGAGACCTCACTTCTATAAAAAAAATCAAAAAAATTAGCCAGGAGTGGTAGTACATTCCTATAGTCCCAGCCACCTGCAGGCTGAGGCAGAAGGATCACCTGTGCCCAGGAGGTTGAGGCTACGGTGAGCTAGTGCACTCCAGTCTCAACAGAGTGAGACTCTGACTCAAAGCAACAACGACAACAACTTTTAATGGTATCCTAAATGATTTGTGGACACATTAAAGTCGAGAAGCACCTCCAAATACATTCAAAACAGAATCTGACTGACACTCATTAGACCAAAAATGCAATACTGTCGGCTTTCATGTGTGAACAAGGACACATAAAACACTACTACCAGAGCAAGTATAAACTGTTACAACCACTTGAGTAAACATTTTGGTGTTATCTCCTGAAACTGAGGGACATGTCCCCACAATCCAGCAATTCCACCCCAAGTATGGACCCTGAAGAAACTCATGCACTGGATACCAGAAGACACATAAAAGAATGTTTTTGGTAGCATTATTCATATTAGGAAAAAAAAAAAAGAATTAATCCATAAGGAAGGAGAAATCGTGGCATATAAGAAGGGTCTGATAAACACAAATTTCATGGAAGTGGTTACAGTTGGGGAAGTGTAAAACACACAGGGAGCCACAAAGGAATTGGTTACATTTTTAAGCTTGGTGATGGGTACCTCAGTCTTTATTATTTTCCTAAAGTTGTGCATATACATTACAAGAACACCAGTACGAATGATGTTGCAACGGGTTTTACTATGACTCCCAGTCATCGCTCCCCTGTGATAGCAGGGTCACCAACTCTGCCTGTTGCCACGTTATTTGCAGGGACCAGGGCACAATTACACTTCCTCATCTCCACTAGAGGCAGGTCTGGCCACGTGACCTGCTGTGTGTAAACAGTGTGAACTGTTACAGCCTCTTTGGAAAACAACTGTGGATCAGTTGAAGGAAATAATGGAACAAAAGCAGCGAGACACCTACAAGCAGGAGCAATTCGGCTACGTCTCCTCGTCTCCTCTGCCTGACAATGGCACGTCCTAGGCAGTCGCTGCTACTTCAGAATGGGTCCCAGGACAGACACACGGAGAGCTGCAGCGCCCATAGGTAACACGTAACCAGACAAAGAAATAAAGCCTCCTCACCAAAAGCCACTGAGTTTGGAAGGGTTTATTACCACAGCATAACCTAACGAAAGATAGCGCAGAAAGTATACACTTTAAGAGGAAGCTGACCCACAGATTCCTATCTATTTCGGCTTAGGAGAGTCTCTTGATATATTGAGCATTTAAAGGTTCCAGTCTATGGTCAAGGAGTTTTAAAACAGTGGTTTCCAAACATTTCAATCTCAAATAACAGCAACATTTCCTCCTACAATTTTAGCAAGTAAAAAACAATCTTTCCTGAAAAAATAAGTATACACCCTAACACCAAAATGTACAAAGGAAAAAATCTCCGACTAAGGACAGTCTTTTTGAGTAAACGCTTTTTGATTTATGGAAAAATTCATTCCACGTTCCCTGTGAATGCTTTGCCTAGAGTGATGTGAGGGAACCACCGACTTAAAAGAAAATAAACTAATCCCAGACACTTTTTGTGAATTCAACTGAACATACAAAAATGAAAAGCATTAATGCAAAAATTGCTTATTTTTAAAAGTTAAGAAAAGGAAATGTGTATGTGTGGATTTACCAAACCAGAATCTCAGAGAAAAATCTGCCCATTGTACAAAGGAGGTATTCCGTTCCATTGCAAGGGTTATATAATAATATTAGAAGACCCAGTAAGCCGGGCTTGGTGGCTCAGCCTGTAATCCCAGCACTTTGGGAGGCTGAGGTAAGTGGATTGCCTGAGCCCGCGGGTTCGAGACCCGCCTGGGCAACTTGGCAAGACCTCATCTCTACAATAAATCAAAAATTAGCCGGGCATGGTAGCGTGCGCCTGTAGGTCCAGCTACTTGGAAGGCTGAGGTGGAAGGATCGCCGGAGCCCAGCAGGTCGAGGCTGCGGTGGCCAGGAGCAGCCACTGCACTCCAGTCTGGGCGACAGAGTGAGACTCCAACTCAAAAAAAAAAAAAGAAGACCCAGTAGAGCTATGGGTTAGGAGGCATAAGGCATACCTAATTATTAAGAAAGTAGTAGCACTTTTTCTTCCCATAATAATAAAAAACTTTTGATGTGATCTACCAGTAATTATCCCATTTAGTCAAAAATCTCAAAACTTGTTGAGCAGGTATTTCATATTTGTATAAACACACTGAAAACCACAACACTATCTCTCTCTCACACACACTCACACACACACACACACCCACACCTAGAAGGCGTCATAGTAGAGTTAAGTCGTCTTGCTTCTGCCACTGTGCAAGTGCCATTCTGCCTCTTTCATTTTCTCTATAAGTGTATGTATTCTACGTTTCTCTGCTATTAAAACATACATGGTGGCTGGGCATGGTGGCTCACGCCTATAATCCCAGCACTTTGGGAGGCAGATGTGAGAGGACTGCCCGAACCCATAGGTTCGAGACCAGCTTGGGTAACTTGGTGAGACCTCATCTTTACATTAAATCCACAAATTAGCATGGCGTGGTGGCGGATGCCTGTAATTCCAGCTAGTTGAAAGGTTGAGGCGGAAGGATCACCTGAGCCTAGCAGGTTGAAGCTGCAGTGACCATGAGTGTGCCACTGCACTCTAGCCTGGGCAGCAGAGTGAGAGACTTCAACTCAAAATAAATAAATAAATAAATTAATTAATTAATTAAAAAAAATGTACACAGTTGCCAAACAGGATACATTATGTTTTCAGTTAAAATTAGCTTTCAGTTGGGCTCGGTGGCTCAGCCTGTAATCCCGTGACTTGGGAGGCCAAGGAGTGAATTGCCTGAGCCCGCAGGTTCAAGACCCGCCTGGGCAACTTGGCAAGACCTCATCACTACAATAATTCAAAAAATTAGCCGGGCGTGGTAGTGCATGCCTGTAGTTCCAGCTACTTGGAAGGCTGAGGCGGAAGGATCGCCGGAGCCCAGCAGGTCGAGGCTGCGGTGGCCAGAAGCAGCCACTGTACTCCAGTCTGGGCGACTGAGTGAGACTCCAACTCAAAAAAAAAAAAATTAGCTTTCAGTGAAGTTATGTCAAATGAACCTAGACCTTGGTTAATATCACATAAATTATTTTTTTAACTGTATATTCCTTTGAACAATACCCAGTAAGTACTTAATTGTTTACTAACCTATTGTATAATAGGTTTGTAAAGGTAAGGGTTTATTTCTATTTAATTTGCTTTGTGCCACCCCAAACAGCGGGATGGCTGTTTGGCTGCTCAATTTTCTTCAACCATTTCCATTCAAAGATGGAAACCTGTGTAAAGTCCTCACCCTCAATGACTAACTCCTCCCATTCTTAGGAAAAACAACCCGTAAAAGGCCCAGTAACCTTTCAGAGATCAGCTGCATCATCTGAATTCCTCCACATCTCCGTTTCTCATCACATATTCCCTTTTCCTGGAGAATGCACCATCAGATCACCCTTCTCAGCACGCATCTCAGGCTTCACCCCTCGCCCCTCTGGTTTTCTCATGCTCACTCTGACACCACTTTCTGTCCTCCTGCCACCACCTCATTGTCAGACCCTTCTACGACAACTCATATGCACCCATGGGGACACCATGAGATCAGACTTGACTACCGAATCATACTGAAGAACTCTCTTCTCTGTTTGAATAGCTCCGTTTGCACGGCTATTACGAGACTAGTTTCCCATTTTCAGTCCTCTGATTTCATTATTCTTGTCCACTAGGCACCCTATATTGCCTATTTTGGGTCCTTATTGTTTCACACTGACTCAGCATCTTCTACTAGATTAACTAAACCAGCTAAATGATCATCTCTTATTCTGCCCTAAGCTTCCTTTACCTCAATCAAATCTCCTTTATTTCATTTTCCCACTTCTACACTTTCTTCCACACTACTCCTAATACCCAGGACTTTTATTTCATTCAAAAGGTCACAATAAGATTATGCTACTACAAAAAAACTTCCCAAATTCACATAGAATTAAGGATAAATGAAAGGACAGTCAAAATTAAACAACCAAACTATAATTAGCAAGTTTCCTGCTGCTTATAGTTTTAAAAAGAGAATTTTTTTAAAAAATTAAAAGTGTTCATTCGGTCTCCCACTGCCAATTTATACATGATAGAGATGACATCTTGTGTTTCTCGTGACATTTGTACATTTTCCCCTCAAAAGTTAAAACTCAATATGGCAATATAAATCTTCAGAATTCCAAATGAACTGTCACTGTTCAGCTGAGGTATAACTCATGGTATCCAGTTAAGAATGTATAACTAGGAAAAAACGTGTATGGATCTCTTTTGCTCAATTCCTGTAGCTTACCAAGGAAAAGAAACTATCCCATGGCAACATTCTAAAGAACGAAGGTGAGCTTAATCAGTCACTGTCCCAAGAACTTTCCAAGGTGAAGTCTCAGACTGGTATAAACAACAGCGGAGTTATAGTAATTTACATACTTTATCCTACAATTTCATCATTGTTTAGCTCACTTAAAAGTACTTGGGGCCATGTGCAGTGGCTCACACCTATAATCTCAGCACTTTGCAAGGCTGAGGCGAGAGAATTACTTGAGTCCAGGAGTTCAAGACCAGCCTAGGCAACATAGCAAGACTTCATCTCTACAAAAAAAAATTTAAAAATTAGCTGAACATGGTGGTGCGAGCGAGCCTGTAGTCCTAGCTCAGGAAGCCGAGCTAGGAAAGCCTAAGTCCAGGAGATCAAAGATCTAACTCCAGTAAGCCGGGATTATGCCACTGCACCCCAGCCTGGGCAACAGAATAAGACCTCAACTAAAAAAAAAAAAAGGCTGGGTGAAGTGGCTCACGCCTATGACCCCAGCACTTTGGGAGGCTGAGGTGAGAGAATTGCCTGAGTCCACAGGTTTAAGACCAGCCTGGGCAATTTGGTGAGACCTCATCTCTACAATAAATCCAAAAAAATTAGCTAGGCGTGGTGGTACGTTCCTGTAGTTCCAGCTACTTGGAAGGCTGAGGCGAAAAGACCACCTGAGCCCAGCAGGTTGAGGTTGTGGTGGCCGTGAGGGTGCCACTGCACTCCAGCCTAGGCAACAGAGTGAGAGACTTCAACTCAAAAAAAAGCACTTGGAAATTGAAATATAAGAAATACAAAGCCAGGCTTGGTGGCTCAGCCTGTAATTCCGCACTTTGGGAGGCTGAGGTGAGTGGATTGTCTGAGCCCGAGGGTTCGAGACCCGCCTGGGCAACTTGGTGAGACCTCATCTCTACAATAAATCAAAAATTAGCTGGGCGTGGTAGTGCGCACCTGTAGTTCCGGCTACTTGGAAGGCTGAGGCGGAAGGATCGCCGGAGCCCAGCAGGTCGAGGCTGTGGTGGCCGGGAGCAGCTATTGCACTCCAGTCTAGGCGACAGTGAGGCTCCAACTCATAAAAAAAAAAAAAAAAAAAAGAAATACAAAGAGGACCCAAAAAACCCCAGAATTATCTTTTGGAGGGTGGGCACCTTGTAACACAGGCTTCTCCTGCCAGGTAAGTGTTGTAGGAACCCGTCGGCATCAGTGTGCCAGATAGCATCGTTGTAAGAGGCTGTGTTCAGCTTCAATTAGTTTTTTTTGAAGATTCTTTCAACATGTTTGCTCATTTCATGATGGGTGGTTGACAAGTGTACCTTCCCACACCACACTAAGTGTTCAGCAGTTTTCAACCAAAAATGCCCTACCCTCCGTATTCTCCAGATCTCACCCCAAGTGACTTTTTTTTGTTTCCCAGGGTGAAAAAGGTCCTCAAAGGGAGGTTTTGCCAGTATGAAAGAGGTGAAATAAAAAACAGCAGAAGCACTAAAAGACATTAAAATTAATGAGTTCAAAAACTATTTTGAGCAGTTGAAAAAGTGTCTTGGCCAGGCGCAGTCGTTCATGCCTGTAATCACAGCACTTTGGGAGGCCAAGGTAAGAGGACTGCCTGAGTCCAGGAATTCAAGACCAGCCTGGGCAGCTTGATGAGACCTCATCTCTACAATAAATCAAAAAATTAGCCAGGCGTGGTGGCATGCGCCTGTAGTTCCAGCTACTTGGAAGGCTGAGGTGGAAGGATCACCTGAGCCCAGTAGGTCGAGGCTGCAGTGGCCGTGAGCGTGCCACTGCACTCCAGCCTGGGCAATGGAGTGAGACTCCAACTCAAAAAAAAAAAAAAAGGAAAAAAAAGTGTCTTAACAGGTGTACTACGTCAAACAGAGAGTACTTTGAAGGTGACTGATGTTTAAACATGTAAAAATAAATACACACTTTTTACAAATAAATTCCAGGATTTTTTGGGTCCCCCTCATACCACCTCTAAAATATCTCCATCTTTTTTTCCTTTTTCTTTTCTTTCTTTCTTCTTTTCTTTTTTCTTGTGGTGGGGAGGCAGTGTGTAAATACTCAGCTCCTAAGAAAAACCTTTGGCTTAAATTGGAAACTTTCTACCTAAACTGAATGCAAGAACTCACATGGGTTTCATTTAGGTAAAGGCAGTCATGTCAAGTTTTCTTGACAATTTGGGGAAGATGGAAGATGAGTGAAAGGACAGTTAACTGTCCTGTCAGTAACACTGAATTGCCATAAAACTGGCGGTCCAGAATTCTGTGCTCAAACACAAAAGCTTGAAAAGTCACGGACATGATTCAGCTACCAATGTCCAAAAGCTGGCTGACAGCATAATAGACAACCAATCATTTCTAAGTCTGACCACTGAAAGAAAAGAGTAATGTCATAAAATTTACCAAGCCTAAAGTTTCTATGCCTAAAAGACAGCTAAACATTTTTAAAGAATTTGTTTAAGCCTTGAGAAACAACAGTGGGGATAATAAGTCCACTATATAAAAAATAGAAATACAAAGTACCAGAGAAAATAAAACTAGGAATATTGCTATAAATTGAATAAATTGATTCAATAAATGTGATTCTCAAAATCACAACTCTCAACATTTTCCCCCCAGAAAAAGTTAATAGAGAATTTTTTAAAGAATCTTTATTTGAAGCTGACTGTGGTGGCTCACACCTATAATCCCAGCACTTTGGGAGGTGGAGGTGAGAGGATTGCCTGAGCCCACGGATTCGAGCCCAGCCTGGGCAACTTGGCAAGACCTCATCTCTACAATAAATCAAAAACTTAGCCAGACATGGTGGCGTGTGCCTGTAGTTCCAGCTACTTGGAAGGCTGAAGCAGAAGGATCACCTGAACCAAGCAGGTCGAGGCTGAGGTGGCTGTGAGTGTGTCACTACACTCCAGCCTGCGCTACTGAGACTCTGACTCAAAAAAATAAAGAAATAAAACAGAATCTTTATTTGGAAGAAGGCTACGTCAAAAGTAAACCAATGAATCAACTAAAACATAATCCACGTCAACCCAACTCCACTTACTGAGAAAATATTGACAGAATAAATATGGTAAGTGTCCAAAGACTAAGTGGACTGCATAAACAGAGTATGTTTATTCTACCAAATGCCATCAGTTAGATTTTATCTGGCTCCTATCAACCAACTGAAAAGTAAAAAATAACTCAATCATTTAACTGGGAATTTGGATTGAATTGATAGTAACACATAAACAGTTTTATAATACAGGAAACAGACAATTACCAAAAATATTAATTAGTGCTGCCGTTTGAAGCAAGTCAATGAATGGTCAGATGGCAAATAAGTTGAATTAGAGAACTCTTCTGAAGCTGAGAAACTGCTTTTAACAACATAAGAAGGTATGTTTCCCCTACTCTGTCTTAAATGTTTCATACATGGATCCTATTTTCTGGAAGCCACCACACACTTAATGACGCTCTCTTACAAGTGACATGTAAAAATGTATTAATTTCCTACAAACTAGTTCAGAGAACCTGACCTCCTCGTCACTCAGCACCTCCTCCCCTATACAAAGTCACATGAAAGTGTATTTAGAAATTACAGCTACAGAAGGCCTTGCTATTGAAAACTGGTGTTTTTGCTTTTCTTCAATAAAAATTGAGTTGGGTTGGGTTGTTTGTTTTAACTTCAGCAGTGAGGAAGCTTAGTTACATCTGAAACTCAAATTTTATGATCAACTTATTCAATGTATAGCAATATTCCTAGTTTTACTTTCGTTGGTACTTTGTATTTCTATTTTTTAAAAATCACTATTTCTTGTGTGTGTTTTTTATAAGTTAACTCAACACCTTTGTGTAACAAGGTAGAGTATGAATAAAACATAAATTATACATTTCCTTACCTAGTTCTCCGGCACCTACAAATCTGAAACAGCTAACTTTAGAAACTAAGTAACTGCAGTTTATAAGCATTTCAAATGAGTAGAAACTTATTCAGGCTCATACAAAAGTACACTTTCTATTGTTACCCTTGACACAGTCTTATACTCTTTTTTTTTTTTGAGTTGGAGTCTCCCTCTGTCACCCAGACTGGAGTGCAGTGGCATGCTCACGGCCACTGCAGCCTCGACCTGCTGGCTCCGGCGATCCTTCCGCCTCAGACTTCCAAGTAGCTGGAACTAGAGGTGCACATCACCATGCCCAGCTAATTTTTTGATTTATTGTAGAGATGAGGTCTCGCCAAGTTGCCTGGGCTGGTCTTGAACCCCTGGACTCAGGCAATCTTCTCATCTCATCCTCCCAAAGTACTGGGATTACAGGCTTGAGCCTCTGCGCCTGGCCTAACACATTCTTATAC
Organism: Tarsius wallacei; assembly: GCA_963574415.1. NCBI lineage: Eukaryota > Metazoa > Chordata > Mammalia > Primates > Tarsiidae > Tarsius > Tarsius wallacei. Next base: position 1,870 of record CAUYQG010127090.1, on the reverse strand, counting down.
TTTTAGAGTTCAATTTTCAAAATGCAGAGCCACTTCTGAAACATACACTTGATTCTGTATAATTAAACTGAAAATCAAAAGCTTCTAGAATTTTAAGATGCAGAAAATATACCAAAGGGTGAAAGTTCAAGAAAAAAAAAAATCTTTTTAATTAAAGAGAAAAGGCCAGGCGCAGTGGCTCATGCTTATAATCCCAGCACTTTGGGAGGCTGAGGTGAGAGGATTGCCTGAGCCTGTGGGTTTGAGACTAGCCTGGGCAACTTGGCGAGACCTCATCTCTACAACAAATCCAAAAAAAAGAAAGAAAAGAGAAAGGAAGAAAGCCAATGTGTCACCATTTAAAAGAAAAACAAAACCTTCTTTTTAAAAAAAGTGAAAGGAAAATTATTTGCCACAGGCAAGGTTATCACTTTTATTCTGCATTTTTAGACTGAGGACATCCCATGATTTTCAAGGCTATCACATTTCAATAATCACCCAGAACACTTGTGTTTATACACAGTCTTTCTCCTTTCCCTATCCCACAGGTGAAGCAACACCCTACACCTCCATGAGTGGCCACACTAAAAGGCATTACCTTTCACTAAATGATGAAACGAGCAGCACAGGACGGCTCCCACACCGAGGTCATCCTCAGGCGGTGGCCTAGCATCTTCCCTTGCTGGGGCACCTCAGCAATGGCAGCCAGGGTGAGGAAGATCTTCTGCCTTCCCCAAACTGTACTTTCCCTGTCTGTGCAGGTGAACCAACTCACTAGAAGAGACTGCATGCCGGTTAGTACATTACAGGTACACAGTGTCATGTTACTCAATTATCTTGGCATCAAATTGAAACAATGACCTAACTCAGTACCTTTACCCCCTGCAATCAAGTCTCTCCTCTACCCTCTGGTCAAGGCTAAGTACTGTTTTATTCAAATACCAGTGCTTTTAAAGGAGCCCTTTTCCTGGCGGGCTCTAAGTCCAACTCAAGTTCGAGCTAAAGCTCTCTCAAAGTCACTCAAAAACCAACTTCAGCCGGGCTCGGTGGCTTAGCCTGTAATCCCACGCCTTGGGAGGCTGATGTGAGTGGATTGCCTGAGCCCGCGGCAACTTGGCGGAACCTCACCTCCACAATAAATCAAAAATTAGCCGGGCATGGTAGGCATGCCTGTAGTTCCAGCCACTTGGAAGGCTGAGGCGGAAGGACCGCCAGAGCCCAGCAGATCGAGGCTGCGGTGGCCGGGAGCGGCCACTGCGCTCCAGTCTGGGCAACAGAGTGAGACTCCAACTCAAAAACAAAACAAAACAAAACAAAACACCAACTTAGCTGCCATATAGTGGTCTCTGTTCATAAAAATGTCCCAACCACCTTTCTTTCCCAGAGCATATGTTTCTGGTATCCACTGGCATAGAGTTCTCTTTTTTTGTTTTTCATTTTTTACATAAGTAATATATATTCAGTGAGAAAGAAAGAAACAAAGAGCAAGCAGCCAAGGATAAAAAAAAAAACTGTTTACCCTGGAAATCCACCATCCAGAGACAATCATTTATTGGTATATATATCATAACTTTACCATATTTTTGAAATATGTTTGAAACAAAAATAGGCTCTTGTACATACAATTTTGCATCCTGTTTTTTGCATTTCATACAATATCAATAAAATTTTCCTAATCAATATTATTCTACAATTATTTTTTAAGGGCTATTTACAGTTTTTATTTATTTATTTATTTGCTTGTAGAGACGGGAGTCTCACTATGTTGTTCAGGCAGGTCTCTAACTCCTGGCCTCAAGCAATCCTCCCAAAGCACTGGGATTACAGGCATGAGCCACAGCACCTAGCCAGTTTACTCTACTTCTAAAAATTCCAGGAGTTCTAAATTTTC
>CAUYQG010127085.1:0-36241 GCA_963574415.1 Tarsius wallacei | reverse complement strand
AACCCGCGGGCTCAGGCAATCCACTCACCTCAGCCTCCCAAAGGCGCGGGATTACAGGCTGAGCCACCGAGCCCGGCTTCATAATGTCTTTCAAACAAATTTTGCAACTAAAATAATTCTGAGCAACTAATACAAAACAAACACAAGACTGTGAAATATGGAGAGAAGCAGAATACCAGAGATTGTAGGACCAAATTAATCAAACAGTAATGAATTCTCTGTGGTTTCTCTTCAATTCGTATACCTAAGACTGAAGCAGAAGAAGTCAGTAATACTAAAACACTCAACAGGAATTAAAGATAAATACATAAGTGAAAAGTAAGGCCATAAACACATGAGTTCATAACTAAAGTAAAACTTGCTCTATATAGTACATATTTGGATCGTGTCTTGTTTATTATTGCTGTTTTGTACCCCTCCTTACAAACTCTTTTGATTGACATTTATAATTTATTTACATTTAATGTAATTACTGATAAGGAGGGATTTTTCTTTTCCATTTTGCTATTTGTTTTCTATATACCATATAAGTCTTTTGTCCCTCATTTTCTGCATTATTCTTTTTCTTTGTGTTTAGTTGATTTTTTTGTAGTGAAATCTTTAGACATCTTTCTTTTTTCTACTTATAAATATTTTATAACTATTTTCTTTGTGGTTATTATGAGTATTGTATTTAACATCTTAATGTTATATCCCTAATTTAACTTTATAAAAACTTAACTTCAGTAAAATACAAAAATTCTGCTGCTTTACGGTTCTGTCTCCACTCTTTTTGGCTGTTAGGGTCACAAATTTGCATCTTTAATGCACTCTGTGCCCCAAGGCATAAACTACCATCTATTTTAAATGCATTAGTCTCTTCAATTATGTAGATGATAAAATATAGTTACAAATAAAAATTCCAATAATACTAGCTTTTAGACTAATCATTATTTTTAAGTTAATTTTTTCTTTATAGCATGTGTATAGCAAAAATAGAGTTACAAAATGTTGTTAGGATAATGCTACCTTTCTTAGAGGACAGGTGTAATGGTAACAAATTTCCTCAGTTTTTTATTTTTAATCTGGGATTATCTTAATTTCTCTCTCAAATTTGAAGAACAGTTTTTTCTTATATAGGAGGATTCTTGGGCATTTTTTTTTTCTTTTAGCACTTTGAATACATTGGTACACTACTTGCTGGCCTCCAAAATTTCCATGGAGAAATCTACTAATTAATAGTAATCTTGTAGTTGTCTTTTGTATATGGTGAGTCACTTTTCTCTTGCTGTTTTAAGGTTATCTTTTTGTGCTTCAAAAGCTTGACTACAATGTGTCTGAACATGTGTGTCTTTGAATTTATCTTACCTGAAGTTCATTGAACTCTTAGAGGCTTATAGTCATTTATTTCATCAAATTTGACAGGTTTTTCTTCATTTTTTTCTTTTTTTCTCTCTTCTCCTTCTGGAATGTCTACAACCAGTGTTTGTTCACTTGATGCTGTTCCCACAGGTCTCTTAGACTCTGCTTACTTTTCTTTATTTTGATTTTTCATTTTATTATTCTATCTGCTCAAATCTTCCTAGTAAATTTTTCATTTCATTTCATTGATTGTAATTTTTAGCTCCAGATTTCCTTTTTCATTTTTTTAGGTTTTCTGTCTCTTTATTGGCATTTTCATTTTGTTTATCCATCATTTTCTTGACATTCTCTATAATTTTTCATTAGTTATTTAAGCATTATTTAGACAATAGTTTTAATATCTTTTTCTAGTAAGTCTGCCATCAGATTTCATTCTAGAAACAATTTCTGTCTATTTTTTTTCTTCCAATGTGCCATACTTTTCTGCTTCTTTGAAACCCTGCAAATATTTTGTTGAAAACTGGACATTTGAGTCTTTGAGTCTAATAACATGATGTTTTGAAATCAGATTTTTTTCTCTTACACCTCTTTCATCGGTTTTTAAAAAAAATTGTTTGGTTATTTTTTAAATTGTTGTAGTCTGTTTCTGTGAACAAGAATCAAGCTGAATTATAAACTTAAGTTCTGCTCAAATGTATTCTGACCCAGATTTTTTTTCTGAGCCTAAGTATAAGTCATTGCTTTCTAATGGTTCCCATACAGGTAGCTATTTTGGAATATCTTAGTCTTTAATGCTGGCTCCAGAAATGGGGAAAAGTTAAGGGAGGAAAAGAATACTGTCCCTTCAAAATTCAAAGAAGCCACTTCATTCAAGAAGAAAGGGCTTGCAACAATGGAGGAACTTCAGCAACAGTGGTCATCCACCTTTACGTCTGCATCTTTGTGAGTAGAAACAGCAATTAGAGATGAGAGCACAGATCCCCAACATTTATAAGACAGAATGTTTTTGGTCCACTCTGGTACCTGAAAGTTGCATGCAAGTTGCTCCTAGAATGAGTGCATGGCTGTCTGCCAAGGGCTGAGGTGAATAATGAGTAGCTGCTACAGTGCTAGAATATGAAATTGATTAAAATTAAACATAATTTATTGTTTAAGTCTTCCCCTGAAAGCTGCAAATCTTCAATAAACTCCAGAGTTCTAAAATAGTTACACCAGACAGATTCTGTCTGATGAATTGTTTTCTGGGTGAAGAGACATTTTCCTTGTGCTTTCTGCTTTGTTATCTCCCCCAAATTTGGAGCTTTGTTCTTTTGAAGAAGCATTTTTTCTGGAATTCATGAAAACATCTCAAATCAGACTAACCAGATTTCCTTCACTTACACATTTTTGTGACATAATGCAAACTTCTTAACTTCTTTTTTATTCTCTGCATATTTAAAAATTGAACAATAGCATGCATATTGCCATGGCATCGTGAAAAGATCACTGAATTAGAGATTGAGAGTAATGCTTATCAGATATTTAATCATCAAGATTCTTGTCTGATACCTTCCACAGAATACAAATTCTGTTTCTTTTCCTACTTGCATAGTAAATGGTACATAGTAATTCTTTATATGTGTGTGAATTTGTACTGTAACTCTGCCACTTGCTGCTTAAAATTTTATGTATTTCAACTGTAATATAACTGCTTTGACAAGAGGATCTATCAAGACCAAACAGACTTGTATAGGTCCAGGTTACTGCTGAACATAATTTTTAAAAATCTTCAAGTGAGTGGCCATTTTCAGTACATATGGGGTTAATATTAACAGAATGAGAAATTAGGATTTACACATTTGCGTATGAACCAAAGCTGGAAACTCGAGAAAACAACAACAAAACTTGGATGAACAACTGAAGTCATTGATATGAGAGGCAAACTTTCATAATAATAACGTTACATATGTAACAACCAATCTGATATTTTCAATATAGACCTTCTTAGACAAATCTTACAACAAACTCATTATTTTCATTTATCAACTTGGATTATAATCCATACTCATAAAATTGTGAATATGAAGTTTGATATTGTAGGTGAAAATATTTTGTAATATGAGTAGCAGGTATTTTTTAATATATTGCTTAAATAGATTTTTTGTTGTTGTTCTTGATGCACAGTATGAATGAAAGATGAAATCCCAGATATTGGATACTGAAATGCAACTTTTAAACTAGCAGGTGGCTAAAAGCTATACACCAGGTCAGTGGCTCATTTGTGCAGGGCTAGTGAGATTGGAAGATAGGCAAGAAAAGAGGAGAAAAAAATAAGAGGATCATCTAAAAATAATTGATGAGAGATTAAAAATTTAATAATTTTGTTACTCAGAGCCTAATCTTGATTATAGTTAGAAATTTTTAAAGGATGTTTTCTCCTTTCATATATCAACTATGACAAAGAATCCAGAAATTTATTAATGAATTATTGAATGCTTAAATAACATTTTCACTGGGTGTCTAGAAAAGTGTCTAACAGAGAGGAACTTCTAAGTTTGTTGGTCAAATGAATAAATGAATTACTGGATGGATGATAGCATTACTAAATTATTATGATTATTTTAATACTCCAGATTAAAATGAGAACTAAAGAAAATACTCAAACACCAGTGACACTTTGCATTTAGGGAACTGTTCCTGATGATTTTTATCAATACAAGAAGTGATAGCTAGCCCAGCAATAATTTGAACTTTTCAGAAAACCAAATAACTGCTCAGGATCTTTAATGTTCAAACACAACCCGAATTTCATGAGTCTGAGCAAGACTAACTCCTTAAAATATATGAGTCAGCCATAAATTTTTAGAGTGAGGGTTTTCCTTTCTAGCCTGTGGAGTAGGTGGATTATAATGATGAACTTCTTTATACAGAGTCCATCCATGTTAAATCTTGGCTGTCATTGATAAACTTTTCAAGTGGATTCAGTAGAGTCAAAATGCCAATCTATATGAATGGGCACCACAGAGGGGAACTTTGTCATTACATAACAAGTAGAAAGAGATCACATAGCTACTATAATTAGGTTTAAGATTTTTTTTTTTTTTTTTGGCATTAGTAGATTTATAGAGGTAACAGATTTTTATAACCATAGTGCTTGATAGAGGCTCATTTTTCTTGCTGTTGATCTTTGCCCTCAAACTGCTTTCTCCTCTCAAATCTATCTGGTTGCAAGGGTGATAATCCCAATATTTTCTGAGTTTTATTTCTTCTGTGTCTTCTGTTACCTTAAAAATAAAGTCCATGCCTAAACATGGTATACAAAGCTCTCATGGTCTAGCTTCTATCTTCTTGCCCAGTTTAATCCCTCAACATTCTGGACCTTAAACTTTGTTTTTTGTTTAATCGAGATATTTTGCAGTCTTTCTGAATGCCTGGGGATTCATACTTCTATCTGTCTATTTGTTCAGTTCTCTTTGTCTGAAATTATCTACTTTTCCAGTCTCTTTTTTGTAACATGAGTAAGCCTATTATTCCTTAATATTCAACTGGATATCTTCTCCAGAAATTGTTTCCTAAAGCCCCTAATCTGATAAAGCATATACCTACCTGGTATTTCTTCTTTACACATATATTTATCATGACATTTATGATTTTGTTTGGAAATTTTCTGATTTGATGTTGCTCTCCCTCATTAGACTTTATATCACCAAGTGAAAATTCCATTGAAAACACACCTTTGAATTTCCTGGGCTTGGTGAGTATTCAAAAAGGTGTTCAATGATATTTATTGAAGTGAAGTGAATTAAAAGATAATAAGCAATTTATTTTGATTGAATACCATCTGGTGACCTGAAGGCTATCTTTACTGAATCAAAACAGAACAAAAACCGAAAAATAAGCAAACCACAATTAAATCATTGATATGAGATTTAGAATTTATGATTTTTTTTCTGAAAAACAATTTGGTTACTTTGCGTGTGTGTGTGTGTGTGTGTGTGTGTGTGTGTGTGTGTGTGGTGAAAAAGTTTACATTCCAGGCCATGGATCGGGATTCTAAATGTTATGTAAGAGCACATTGTACTTTTCTATAGTGAATGTGTTTCCTTTGTTTTATATTATTTGTTTGGAAAATCTATTATATACTCTGTAACACTCAAGAGATTATTTCTTTTTAAGCTGAGCTGCTTCAATTTCACAGACATAAATTGGCTACAATTCAGAATGAAATTTGTCTTTATAGTCTAACAGCATTTATAAATGTTCATAGATGTTAAATTTTAGGCTATTCAGAATCTTAAAATAATGCATGCACATTTACATTGGGCAGCAAATAATAAGAATATGTATCTTTATGTTTGACTGCACAATCTATTTTCATTCCTTGGACTATTTTAATTCATCATTTAAACCTTGTTCTAAATCTTCTACTGAAAAGTATTTCTAATGGGGCCAATCTGGGCTGGCAAATAGAAGTGTGTGAATGCTTATTTTTCTGGAGGACTGTGATTAAAATGTTGTAAACTGCTCTTAATATTACCCAAATGACCCTATGACAAGTCATATTCTTGAAATCAGTGATCACTATTACTAATATTTTGTCTGTGGGAGTTCCTTAAGTAGTCTTAGCTCCAATTCCAAATGTTATTGAATGAGTATTCTCTTGCTTATGCTGTTAATTTTGTTCTTATTTTATTGCATAGATTTCATAATGCATTGAACTGGAAAATACGTTTACATAGTAAGTGCACATAGTTGCTACTCAATTGAGCAATATAATGTCCCCAAAAATGATTTGTTTGATGGTCTTTCCACATTCATTGAATAAACAATACTTATAATCAAATTTTTTTCTAGATAATAGGTACGATCAGGACATGATGAATTGTGTGACATACTGCTGGACTAAAATTTTTTTGAGACTGATTAAATTAATACTTCACCTTGAATTTCTTAGCTATTTAAGATAAGCTTGGGTTCTCAGTTTTAATTTTATTTTGCTTTGTTTTGCTTTGAGTCAGGGTATCACCATTGCACAGGCTAGAGTGCAGTGGCATGATCAACTGCTCACTGCAGCTTTGACCTCCTGATCTCAGGTGATCCTTCTGCTTCTGCTTCCTGAGTAGCTGAGACTACAGATAGGCTCATGCCACAATGCCTGGCTAATTTTTAAAATTTTTATTTTGTAGAGAAGAGGTCTCACTGTATTGTCCAAGCTTGTCTCAAACTTCTGGGCTCAAGCAGTCCTTTTGACTTGGTCTCCCAAAGTGCTGGGATTACAGTTGTGAGCTACCACACCCAGCCTGGTTCACAGGTTTTAAAATGCAGTCATGAGTCACTTAAGGAAGGAAATATATTCTGAGAAATGCATCATTAAGAGATTTAATTATCACATGAGCATTAGATAGTATATTTGCCTAAATCTAGATGGAACAGATTATGATATTCCATCTAGTAGTATAGAATATGATATAGCCTATTCCTCCTAGACTATAAATCTGTACAGCATGTCATTGTTTGAATACTTTAGACACTTTATATGCAGTGGTAAGTATTTGTGTATCTAAACATATGTAAACATAGAAAAGGTACAGTACAAATATGGTATAAAAGATTAAAAAAGAATACACCTGTATAGGGCATGTACCATGAATGGAGCTTGCAGGAAGTTGCCCTGGGTGGTCAGTGAATGAATAGTGAGTGAATTGAAGGCCCAGGACATTACTGTATACTACCATAGATTTTATAAACACTGTACACTTAGGCTATACTAGATTAACACAAGTATGTTTTTCTTTCTTCAATAATAAATTAATCTTATCTCACTGTAATTTTTTACTTTATAAACTTAAAAAAATTTAAATCTTTTGACTCTTCTATAATACTTACCTTAAAACACACACACTTTGTACAGCAGTGGATAAATATTTTTTAATTGTACTTTTATTATTTCAGCCTTTTTCCACATTTTTTACTTTTAAAACTTTTTGTTTTTGTTGTTAAAAACTAAGGCATAAATACACACATTAGCCTATACTTACAGAGGGTCAAGATTATTAATATCACTGTCTCCCATCTCCATATTTTCTTCCTCCAAAAGGTCTATAATATCAGCAGATGAAAGGAATTTTTCAGCTCTACTGTAATCATATTTGGACCAGGGTCGTATATGGGATCCATTGTTGACCAAAACATCATTATACACTGCATGATTGTATTACTAATTTTAATCTATTTCCTCTATCCTATTGAGTATACCAAAATCAAATGCATAGCTATGAATACTTCCTATGGAGAGCCTATGGTGAGTATTATTCTTTCTAATTGAGTATTAGGACATCTAATTTTATTTTATTGTAAAACAAATTTGACAGTTTATATTGAAAAAAAATCTAGTATTTTCACTTAAATAATGCATTTTAATGTGTGGGATAAATAATAAAATTTAAGTTTATTTTTAAATACATGGAATTAAAGTCTTATGAAAAGGGCTTGATCTATAGAAACATGCTATATTCCAACAGTATGTTGCTTTGAATCAGTATGTTGTTTTGTTTTATTTTGCCAAATAATCCATTGTTATTGATACACAATGTGAGGTTATTTTCCACTGGAAAAGTTATATTAGTCATGGTAAGTTCATAAATACTCTTTGAAGTGAAATTTTCCTGTAATGTTTGAAGTTCTTGATAGTCATTCAAACTATGTTTGCATCTGGAATAAGAGTATCTAGGTGTAGACTCATTTGTTTTGACCATAATGTAATTCTTCCATGGGAGTGATCATGGCTTTGTACTGCATGGGAGGATCTGACAAACAATGTGGTTATCTGGTTTACCTAAGCTCAACTAGTAATTTTAAATAATAGGATTATAACCTAAGTCTCACTACACTGAGAATTTTGATTTGATCATCCTACCATTTAGAAAATTTAACAGTTTCCATAGTTCTAGTCAAGCTATATCTGCAAATTGTCTTGGTTATTATTTACTGCCTATTTCCATTAATGAGAGCCAATTTTAACTGCCAAATCAAAAAAAGACCAGTTATTTTTAAAAGAGACTGACAAACATGGTGATGAAGACTGTATGCAAGCCAGGTCTAATGAAGAGTTGCAAGTTTCAGAATAAATTGAGAAAATTAAATAAAATTATAGCAATTAGTTCCTTTGACAGAACAGTGCAAACTAATACTTATGACATGACTAAGCAATTCATTGGTCTGTTATGGAAAGTAGTTGACAACAAGAAACCCAATCAATGTTTTAATACTTTTTCAGGATCATTTTTACTTTTAAATTGTGCCAGTTTTTAAACACTGTCATTATTGGATGGCTCAGTATTTTTAGTAAAATATAATGATAAGGATGATAATAATGATAAGGATGATGATAATGAAATAATATTAACACATTTGCACATATAAAAAACTATTTTAGGCCAAATATAAAGAAACCTGTTTTATAAATTAGAAAACATTAGTTCTTTTCTTTTTGTCAGTTAAGTGCAATGTTAAATAATTCACTTCTTCTCTATTCACATTCAATTTTCTCAACTGAAAAAGGAGTAAAATTAAAGAAATGGGAAAATTTCAAATTATCTTAGTAGTTCAATTCTTTGTTTATATAAGAGAGAACTTATGTATGCTCCCAATAGACAATAAATGAAAGACAAAATTGTTCCAGTGGTGTGAAGTCATGTAAAGCCCAAATCTTGGCTTTTCTTGTTTCTTTATTGGCCCTTGTGATTCTAAGGAGCACAATTTTAAAAACTACTGTAATCGATCACTTTTAGTCCTAATAACAACCAATAAAAAGGAGGACATTTTCTGTGGAGGTTTTCTTTTTGTTTACTTTTAACATGCTGAAAATGTGTTTTTTACCCCAGGCTCGGAATAAAAGTCTGGAAAAGAAAATCAAGGAAACCAAAGACTATAGGCATGATGTTATGTTCTCACTAAAATTGCCACTGTTTCCATAACATGTATATATAACTTTTATATTCTTGTCTTTGGGGTATTAATCAACCCTTTTATAAGTCTTCATACTTATGGCCACCTTTTTTTTTAACTTAGAGCTATTTTATATTTATTTAGATGTAGACACCGATTTTTAAAATCTTATGTAATCTGTAAAATATAAGAAAAAATGTTGATTATGGTATTTTCCAAATTTCTTCATATTTATAGTCCAATTCTGAATTCTTCCTACATTATGTTTTCTCTTCTCCCTTTTTTGGTATGTATTTTATTTTTTTATTTTTTTATTATAAAGATGTGGGGTACAATTCAGATTTAGGTATACAAACATTGATTATGCAGGTACCTTGTTGATGAGGTGTGCCCCTCCCTCCCCTAGCAGTTTCCCTCAACAGCCAGTCTCATCTTCCCTCCCCTGACAGTTTCCCACTACTGCCAATCCCTTTCTTATACTATTAGATTTGTTCAAGGTCCGCTTATGAGTGAGAACATATGGTACTCTGTTCTTTATTTCTGTGATAGATCACAGAGTATGATTGACTCCAAATCCATCCAAGTTGCTGCAAAGTCCATATGTTTGTCCTTCTTTATGGCTGCATAATATTCCATTGTGTATATGTACCACTTTATTTTTTATCCAGTCCATCTTTGTTGGGCAACAAGGTTGATTCCACGTTTTTGCTATTGTGAACAGAGCGGCAACAAACATATATGTGTAGATATCTTTTTTGTAGAATGATTTGAGTTCCTCCGGGTATATTCCCAATAGGGGAATTGCTGGGTCATATGGAAGGTCAATATCTAATCCTATCAGAAATCGCCACACTGTCTTCCAGAGCGTTTGCAATAGTTTGCATTCCCACCAACAGTATAGCAGCGTTCCTTTTTCTTCACATCCTTGCCAGCATCTGTTGTTGTTAGTTTTATTAATGATGGTCATTCTTACTGGGGTTAGATGGCAATCAGTGTGGTTTTGATTTGCATTTCTCTGATGATGAGTCAGGCTGAGAACTTTTTCGTGTGTCTGTTGGCTGCCCGTGTATCTTCTTTTGAGAAATGTCAATTCATGTCTTTTGCCTGCTTTGTAATGGGGCTGTTTGGTTTTTACCTTTCAGTGTGTTTGAGTTCCTTGTAGATCCCAGACGTTAGGCCTTTGTCAGATATACAGTTGGCAAATCACCATTATACTTTGATAGTTTGTGGGTGTGTGTGTATCTATTCACATATTTCTTAATGGTCAGCATTAGGAGTCATTTTTTATTCTCAAAATTTCCTGTCTTGTATTGAATGACAGTTGAGGATGACTTAATCATTTCATGAACATAATGGGCTCACACTTTCTCCTCTATATTTTGTTTTTTATCTGATATATGTTTTTCGTATTTCATAGTCATGCTGTTCTGTTGACACCTTTCTGCTTATTAACTTATTAACCTTTACTATACTAGTTGTTTTGTGTTAAAAATCATGAAGCTGGATCAAGATAAGGAATTTATGTCACATGAAAGTGAGAGTGTAATGGGCATGGTATGACTTCATTATGTAAGTAAATTGCAATGACATTATATCTTATTTTATTTTACTTTTAGGGGGCTTTGTAACTGCAGTCGAATAGCAAGAAACATGATTCACAGGGAGGGTGTCACAACTGCTGGAGTGAGATTATATGTAGCAAACTTTGTTGACCCGATAAGTTTGGTTCCTTCAGAATTTCAGTTCTAGTAACCAGATCATCTCTGTTCCTGTGGGTGTGGTGGGGACATGACCAGGCCCTGGGCATTTAGCAAACCCTAGGTACAAGCTTTTAATCAGGCCAGCTTTCCTGCTGGTTCTCCCTAAACTTGTCCTAATTAATTTGTCCTCTAGTTCAAGAAATGTGCCTCAGTCTTACTGGTCCATATTGTTTTACATCTGGCAATCCTGTTCAGGATTCCACTTTCTCCAGGACCAAAATAGCTCCATGACCAAAGTGTCCCTTGTTTTTGCCAATCTTCTTAGGTCTGGGCTCTGTTCTTGTCTCTGAATCCTAGGTACAGGACTGGATGGACTCCAGTTCTTTGGTGTTAGACTTCTCTGCTTGGTTTACTCCATCTTTACCCTTAACCTGGTACCAGAGTCACCTAAAGTCTTCTTGGAACTGTTCTCTGTTTGCTGAGAATTTACTCTTGGCTGTACACAATGTACATCCTCTGCAGCTCTTGACTTTTCCTGTAGACTATGGTTAAGAATCCTTTCTCATAACGTATTACACCTACCCCACTGTCAACCCCAAAGAATGAAAACTGCTATTTCTATAATCATAAGTAAAAGACAGAGGCAACCTTGAAAATGATATTTCTTTATTGGGTTCTTTATGTTTGGCATGTTATTTAATTTTTAAAAATGTATTATTGTATCATAGTATGTAGTAAAAATTGAACCACTCTCCTTTCTCCTTTGATATCAGTCCTTGTGAAAACCAGAGGTAGGAGTCTATCAGGAGGAGTTCTCAACCCCACATGCATGTTATAAATTAACAATGGAGCTTTCAAAACGCTTATACCTAGTCTTCACTCAGTGGTGCCCCGCAGATGTTTAATAACCAGCTCTGTGAAGATATGGGTCGGAGATGGGGAATGGCCTAGTTTGAGCAATTGTTGATTACTCATGACTACTCTCATTAGGGACAATTTCAATCTGCCAGCATGAAACTTTGGAGTTAACTGGCTGATGAAATGACTGAAAATCTTACAACTGACTCTCATGAGCCAGCATGGGCCAGCTCTCACAGCCTCATCCCTTCTCATCCCACTGTAAATGAATTAGAATCTCTGGGTCTCAGTCCAAGGTAAATTTGTCTCATGTAGCACCTTTGTAAGGCAGTGTTTGGCCCCTGGGTTTGTAACCTGCCTCTGATGCTTATCTTAGTAATTTTGGGAAATTTACTATACCTCAATTTTCTTCAACTATAACATGGTGATATTCACTGTCCACACTTCATAAAGTAATTATAAAGACTAAATGAATTTGTATAAGGTCCTTAGATCAGTGCCTGGCATGTCAGCTTTTATTAGTCTCTCAGAGCTCAGTTTCTTCCTTTAAACTGGCTGCTTGGAGAAGACTGTCCAAACTTGAGTGGTAATTTTTATGTATAAGGTTATTAAAAGCAGTTCATGGATTTATGTTGGAAAGAATTGAAGATGAACCTAGATTAAGAGTTTAGACTGAGGACAAACAAGAATAATAATTAAAATGATCACTAAAATCCATAGGACATTGTATTTCTTTCCTTGCCTTAGGCTGGGATGAAGAGGTTAGGGAACACTTGAACAGCTTGAAACATTTCCTATGAACTTACCTCAACATTGCAAACCTAGTTTAAAAATGCAGGCTGCTTTGGACCTGCACATTACACAAAGGCACACTCCTTTAAAGGAGCTCACCTCCACAGAGGAAAAACAGGCTTGGGCTTTGATGAATACTGAAAGCATAAATCAGTCTGTTGAAATGAATTTCTAAAGAAGGGCTTAAGGGTTCAGATCCACTTCTCATCATTAAAAAACCTGCTCTCTTAAGGAAGCCCTGTTCACTTTAAATCACAGAAATTTAGGGCTGGAAGGCACCTTAAAGATCATTTCTTATTCACCTAAAAAGGAAAGAACTTGTTGCTAGGTCTGAGGTTTAATAAGCAAATTCTGAATAAGCCTCTGGCATTTTCTCAAATGTTTGTAGGCTCTCAATTTTTCCCTTCTTCAGCTGAGTCTTCTGATAGATTTTTAAATATTTGCTGAAAGCTTCTGTTAACCACACTTTTCCAGGTCACTCAAGACAAAAGGAGACCTACTAAATAAGGAAATAAAAAAGCAATAATGGAAGGTTAGACATTGGATCAGCTCGAAGGCATGTCCTTTTGAAGCAACAAGTGCTTACAAATATGTGTAGCATTTAACTTCAAAGTAAGTTGTGATCTGTGTTAAGTAGTAAGAAAAGATCCATCTTGTACAAACAATCTGCATTTCCATAGTTCTTTGCCTATGGAAAGTTGTTTATAGTGGAAGAAGTAGGGTACCAGTAATACATGACTGTGTAGACTGCCCAGCAGAGAGTAGCAGTTATGTTCACAGCTTTTGACATTTTCCTCTGCGGTTCAGAAATTGAAAATTTCATCTTTAAAAAGATGTTTTAAAATTCTACATATGACATGAGATATCAAGGAGGAAAGGGAAGAGAGCCAGTATTTTTTAAAGTTCTTGTTTCACACAGGACACAGCAAGCAGTGTTTTCCATATGTTCTCCCATGAAACTTCATGACAATTATGGAGTCAGATTCTATACTGTATCCAAGTACTGAGATGAATACTTAGAGAAATTGTTTTGCACAGCTGTATCTGACTCCAAACCTCTTGGTCAATATCATTAGACTGATGCTGCTTGCATAAGTAAAGGATGAATGCAATATTACTGTAAGGGCATTTACCTGTTTAGGTGTCTGCTTTGAGCATTCTTCTATAAGCTTCACTGAGAGTAGAAACAGTCTTATTCATCTTTACATTAACAACCAAGCATTGTCCCAGGTGCATAGAGAAATACTCTTGGTCTCCAAAAAGTAGAAAGATTCCAACATTAACATACGATTATATAACTATAGGCCCTATCAGACTTTCAATAATGGGATTTTCAAGTGTCTTGTCAATAGGGAATTAAGTAGGATTTAATGTGCTATCCCATTTTGACACTTAGTAGTTGCTAAATAAACTTGAGTTTTCTTCTCCCCCTTTATGCAGTCCTGGAGGTAGGAGGACGTATGTTTAAGCAGTTGGTATATTCTGGCATTCTTGAGTATACACGAGGCTTACTACGATAGAAATAGTGCAATTAGCATTAATTTGAGTGCCTTAGAAGTCAAAGCTGCTAATAAAGATTTTGCTACCCATCATTTAAGTACCATTTATATCATTAGGATAAAGGTCACTGAATTACAAATAATTTACAATAAATTTTTAGACCAACACTAGTCCGTATTTTGTCTGAGATGCATAGGACTCATATTTAACCTCAAGCATTTTCAGGTTAAATATATTGAAATAATTTAAGGAGTTAAGGTTTTCTAAGGAAAACCTGACTAATTTTATCTTTCCATATTTACCATTTAATATTCATGAAGTAATATTTTGATGGCACAAGTTTTACACAAGAAATAGTGTCATGTTGAATAATAACTAAGTAAAGTCTCAGGCAGGAAACATATTATAAGATAATAGGCTGGATGATGTCTGAAAAATTTGCATCTTTTGTGAGAAGCATATCTGGTGAACTTGCCCTTAGACAATATCTAGACTTAAATATTTACTTTAAAAAAACACGTAGAAATTTCCTGCCCAAAGATATTTATAGATTTTATAATAAAAAAGAATAAAAAATTAAAATAATAATAATAAAAAAAGGCATAATAATAAAAAAAAGACAAATAAGAACCCAGGCTGTGTATTTCACAAAGTCAGGCTGGAACAGGAAGCCTATGGACAACAAATTCCACTTCAGAGCTTCAGCTGGGGAGAGTTTAGATCCACAGAGAAGCTGGAAAATATACTCAAGGAAGGTTCTCATGGACACTTCTTTGAAGCTGGAGGGATTTCTTTGAAGCATGTGAGGCTTAAAAATCTTCTTTTAAGTGCCCACTAGAATATTGAGACTGATTGAACTCAGATGGAGCCAGAGCTCATACCTTTTTCTCCCCACTTATTTCTCCCAGACAGAATTCGTGGTGTTCTAAGTGTGGGTTAAAGTGGCTAAATGTAGCCTCTGGATGATGAGAAAACTATAGATTTCCTCTTGGATGATCAAGATGTGGGAAGAAGCTGGTGGAGGCATTCAAAACAAAGCAAAACAAAAATAAAACAAAACTCCAGCAAAACCTCAAATCAGGAGAAAAGGAAGCAATCAACTTGCTGACCTTGAAAGACCCCGTGAAAATCTGCCTTGTCAGACTTTCTGTCTATTTAAAATCTTGTTTCTACTCTGTCTTAACAGGGTTAGATTCTTTTTATCTCTATTTTTTGGCAGACTTCACATCCCTGAGTTTGTGATTGCTTTTATGCTGTTATCTATTTGTGCTAGTGTCAGTAACTGAGGTGAACAGCAGGAAAGGTTTTGGGGCTCCCTGAAAGCAGCGAATGATTCTAGTTCTGGATTCTAGAGTGAATTTTGGAAAGCAGATGGATGTTTAGAGATGAAAATGAGGAATTACAGTCTGTAAGAAAGAGAAGCTCTGGGGTGGGAACAGCCAGAGGGAAGAGGTCTTGTATAGGCAAAGAAGTTGGAGACTAGATTAGGTATATATATCTCAAAGTGTACCTAAGTGAGATGGATTGCCTGGCCTATGGAAAGAGGAGTAGAAGTAGGTTAGAATTGAAAGTGAAGGATTAATTTGATCAGGTCAGCCTGTCTTGCTTGCTTTTGGTCCCTTGCTTTTTGTTATTATTGTTCTCTTTTTTCCATGAGGCTGAAGACCATGGTTGCTGAAGGCCTGGCTGTTGAACGCTGAAACTTAACTTTTGGAAGGCTGAGAATTTCACACTGAGATCATGCTAACACCATATTTTCTGTACATATGTCCTATGAAATGCCACAAGCTTTGACTATGTTTGCACAGAAGGAACCTGTGGCTTCATTCTTCTCCACTGCCAGTCACCTTTCTCCATGCCTCTGACTGCTCCACTTTCCTAATCCATAAATATCCTTATGCCTTATCTTCGGGGAAGAGGATATAAGAACTGTTCTACTGCCTCCTTGCTTTGGTGGCCTGGCAAGCAAATCTTTTCTCTTTTGCAAAACTCATGTCACAGTGAGTGACTTATGGTACATGGGCAGAATGGACCTGAAAATAGCCGGTAACAGAATTTTAAAGAGAATCCAAACAACTTGAGATGTTCAATGAAGGAAGACAGTTCAAAAGTAGACTGGTCTTCAATGGTCAAAGACAGTCACGACAAGAGTCTTCCGAGCAAAATTTCTCTCTGCTAGCTATCTTCCCTCTTGGATTCTGATTTCTCATCTATACATTCATGTATACTTCATATATTCATCATAAAAGCAACTAAAAATTTCTATTACATAATAAAACACCCCTATAACATAGCACTATCTACCTTGTAATACAGTAATTAGATGACCTCTTTTCTATGCTGACCATATGTTTCTAGGGGCAGGAGCCATGTTCCAGTTGTGTGTGATGGCAAGTGCCTGCAACACACTGGGCACTGAAATAACTGTTAAAACAAAATGCTGCATTGATGTGAGAAGGTTGATGAAGTTGAGCTACAATCTCTGACAGGAAAGCCAAAATCTTGGATAAATAGGGAGGAAGGGAATATGTTGGGCTATCTCACTTTCCTTCTCCTAAATATAACATGATTTCACTTATCTTTCTTCATACGCTTTGTACTTTCCCTCAGACCATAACTGAATATTCTTATTTTATGTAAGGTATGATCGGAAATATAAACACTAAAGATGGAGTAGTTTGGAAATGTTGGCAGGGAAGGAAGACCCCAAAGTATTTATACAGCAATTTATCAGAAATAAACGCCAAGTGTTTAGAAACAGATGGTGCCTGCAGCTAACAAAAAAGTGTAGTCAATAATTTAAAGACCCAAGGGAAAAATGTCTACAGGTAGAAGAGAAGCAAAAGGCAATTCGGAATTAACAGGACTTCCAGGGGAGTTGAGTCAGGTTAAATGTGCTGATGTTATTCTAATTGGACAATCTCAAGGTATTGTAATAGAAATATTATACATTTCTCAGTTATTGTCTAATGATAGAGTTTATAGAATCATTGGAGTGATGTCTCTAGCTACTGTGATAAGAACATTAATTTTTCATTGTCACAGTTTAAGAATATAATACAGTTTCTTCGTTTCCCAGGAAAATACAATACTGCTTAAATATCTAAACAATAATGTATCGATGAAAGGATATTTATGTGCATTAAATATTTAAAAATAGCACATTTTCTTTGTGTATTTAAAGTGGCATTTATACTGTACACATTTTCAGAAAGATCTTAATTCATGTTTGCAGAAATTCCACAAATATTTGCTTCCTGCTTATTTAAAGGATTTATAATAGGAAGGTTGAATTATAGAGGAGAAAGTTTACTTAGGAGCAGCAACGTTAAGCATCTTTTTAAACGGCTCTGCTTTAATCTAGTCTTGAAGGGGGAGTTGAGATAGATATTTCTAAGATAGTTTCCATGTATCCACCCTATAGGTCTATAATTCTACCACAAACAAGATGAAAGTTTCCTAAATATAAAATTCTCAATGCATTATTATGCAAATATATATCTATGTACTAGAAGATGACATAGCCAAAAAGCAGAAAGGATTTGTTTATGTAGTTCTATTACATTGTCTCCTTTTTCTGGTTGCTGTCTCAGTAGCAGTTGCAACTGAGCTCAGTTCAGTCATATGATGAGAAGAAATGAGTAGAGCTATTAGGATTCTTCCAATTTCTTTTGCTCCAACAATGCAGTTGCAAGGAGCAGTCATAATTTAATGCCTTGTCCCACTCTACTCCCCAATCCAAACACCTTCATTTCTTCTTAAAGAGGAACAACCAATCAGCTCTATAAAAAAAACTACCCTGTAACAAATCATGAGAATCAACATATACAGCAAAATATTTTATAATTAATCAAGAAAACAAAATAATAAAAATATATGCGCAACCACAGTATCCACAGTATGCTGTGCTCTATATTTTTAAACACTCATAATGATCACATGAGTATGGGCATTAATTCTTTTTATTGGCCATTTTTACTAGCTATGTAATATCTTTACTTCTCTATGTTTTTTAGAGAAGGATATTTATTGTAAGCACACTTTTAGTACAATAGTCAGTCCCCTGCAAGTTATGAAGTTTGTCAAAAAAACTAATATTGCTGGGACAAAAAAGAGAATGAATGAACGGCAACTTGCCACCACTGATTGCAATGTCCATAATCCTGGCCATCTTCCCTGTTCGTCTGGCAGAACAACTTCTCTTTCTCCAGAACTTTGCTTCAAAGGCTTAGCTCCAGGTGGCTGGTTACTTTTTGGTATTTCAAAATATACTTTTGCATATTTTCCTCTAGGGATTCAATGTATATTACACTAAGGGATTATCTCAGCCTATTTTAATTTTTTGATTTCCATATCTTTCTCCTACACTTCTCTAAATTTGTAGGGGGATTCAGTGCCATGAATAAGTGTATAAGTGAATTAGAGACCATGAACACA
The DNA here is from genome assembly GCA_963574415.1 of Tarsius wallacei. NCBI lineage: Eukaryota > Metazoa > Chordata > Mammalia > Primates > Tarsiidae > Tarsius > Tarsius wallacei. The sequence goes on along the minus strand of CAUYQG010127085.1, from coordinate 17,687 downwards.
TGGGAAAGAAATGGCTGTGAGCAAGAATTAGCAGAGATGGTTTATTCTAAGAATGAACGGGGAAAAAGTGCTAACAAGAGAAGGAACAGAAAGAGGAAAAAGGAAATCTAGGAAAGTAGATTGATAAATAAGTTAGGAAAAGAGTTTATATTAGAGCATTTGAAGTCAATGGGGTTAAACGTCCACTTTAAATTAGTCAACAAGTATTCTATAAAAAGTACTTTGGGGCTGGGCATGATGACGCTTGCCTGTAATCCCAGTACTTTGGGAGGCTGAGTTGAGAAGATTGCCTGAATCCAGAAGTTTGAGACCAACTTGGGCAACATGGAGAGATCTCATCTATACAATAAATAAAATTAAAAATAATTAGCCGAGCATGGTGACACAATCCCTAGAGGAAAGTATGCCAGCTACTCGGGAGGCTGAGATGGAAGGACTACCTGAGTCCAGCAGGTCGAGGCTGTGGTGAGTTGTGACCACTCCCTGCACTCCAGCCTGGGTGACAGGGTGAGACTCTGGTTCCAAAACCCAAAAACTTTGGTATAAATCTGTACAGTAATTATAAAATATGTGCTTATTGTGATTGGTAAAATCATACAAAGATCTATTAAAAAATATTATTTCTCGCTTCTATTCCCAGTTGTCCAAACTAATATTTTATGTGTGTTGGATGTTAAACATCAATGACTTTTTCAGTGCTCATGCATATTTATATACATATGCAAAATGTTTTTGCTATTTTATAAACGTTTTATTATACCCATTCACATGTAAATTATCAATAGATCTTGGACATCACTGTAGGTGAGTGAATAGATGCTGATCTAAGTATTTTTCTTTCTTTTATTTTCCTTTCCTTTTCTTCCCCTTCCCTTCTCTTTGCTTTTAAGAGCTACATCTGTAGAGTGAAAAAAAAAAACAGTATCAAAAAAATACAAGCGTACTCATTTTTCCATATCTTCATCAGTTCCAAATGTCATACTTTTTTAATTTTTGCTGAAAATGCCACTTTAGTTTTCATGTCTCTATGAACTAGTGAGACTAAGCATCTTTTTATGTTTATTGACCGCCTGAATTTTGTCTTCTGTAAAAATCATAGCTTTTTCCTTTTTTTTTTCATTTCAAATTAGAGATATTCATTTTGCTTATTAGGCATAGTAGCCCCTTACCATATGAAAATGTTTTCCTTGTTAATAATTTTTATTTTGTTTTTATTTTGTTTACAGTAGATTTGACATATAATATTTTTTAATTTTATGAATAAACTATGTCTCTCTTTTAAAATTAATGGCTTTAGATAATTCTTTTTTGCATAGAAAGGTTTTCTCTGCTTCAAGGTTGTAAAAATATCTTAATTTTTCAATTTTTATAAACTTCAAAAGTATTTTTCATTTAAGTTTTATCCATCTGGAATTCATTTTGGCATATGGTGCGAGGTAGATGATCTAGCTTGTTTTCTTCAGACAGATAGCCAATTATGCCGGGATATTTATTATTAAACCAATTATTTCCCACTGAATCAAATGCCAGCTTTGTGGATTTATTTCTGAACTCTATTTTGCTCCATATATCTATTAGTCTATTTTCTAGTGCTAGAATGCTTTGATTAAAGTGACTGTGTAGTAAATTTAAATATCTGATAAGAATATATTTTCTTTACCACTTTTCTTCATTCATAATTTTCTTTTCTATCATGAACACTTTTAAAAATCTTAAATTTTTTTTGTTTTAATCCACTCACCTCAACCTCCCAAAGACGTGGGATTACAGGCTGAGCCACTGAGACCGGCTTAAAATCTTAAATTTTTAAAACAACTCCCCCAAAGCAGAATCATTAAGAATTGTTAAGGGTGAAACAACAGAATCATTAGGAGTGAAATTGCATTAAATTAGTATTGGTTGAAATAATTTTTGACCAAAGCTTCTACTATTTATAAACATTGTTTGGCTATTAGTATATTCATTAGTATATTTTTCTTTGCTTTCTTCAGTGATGAGAAGGAAATTTATAGCATTGCATGTTCATATCAAGAAAATAGAAAGATCACAAGTAAACAGTCTAACATCACACCTAAGGGAACTGGAGTGGCAGGAACAAAAATGTTCTAATTTCAGAAGAAAAATCTAGATTACTAAGATAAAGTCACAATTGCAGGATACAGAAGACAAAAATAGCATAGAAAGTATCAACAAGACAAAAAGCTTGTTCTTTGAAAGGATAAATAGGATCAACAGACCTTTGGCCAGATTGACTAAAAGAGAGAGAGAGAGAGAGAGAGAGAGAGAGAGAGAGAGAGAGAGAGAGAGAGAGAAAGTCCAAATAAACACAATTAGAAATGAAAAATTCAATGTCACAACTGACCCCAAAGAAATTCAAAAGATTATCAGAGGCTACTATGAACATCTGTATGCAAATAAACTAGAAAACCTAGAGGAAATGGAGGTTTTCCTGGTATCTCACAACTTTCCAAGGTTGAAACAAGAAGAAATTGAAACCCCAAACAGACCAATAACAATCCAGGAAATCAGCTCAGTTATAAGAAAGCTTCCTGCCAAAAAAAAGCCCAAGAACAGATGGCTTCTCAGCTGAATTCTACAAGAGGTACAAGGAAGAGTGGATACCAGTCTTACTGAAAGTATTCCAGGCAATTGAGAAAGAAGGAATTCTCCCAGGCTCATTTGATGAAGCCAATATAATCTTGATACCCAAAACTGGCAAAGATCCAATAAGGAAAGAGAATTACAGGCCAATTTTCCTGATGAATATAGGAACAAAAATTCTCAATAAGATTCCAGCAAATCATTTCCAACAATGCATTTCAATGATCTTCCAAATGACCAGGTGGGCTTCATTCCCATGATGCAGGGCTAGTTCAACATTGGCAAGATCATAAATGTAATTCAGTATATTAACAGGTGTAAAAACAAGAACCACATGATTATCTCATTAGGTGCAGAAAAAGCATTTGATAAAATCCAGCATTACTTCTTGATAAAAACCCTTGAACACCTAGGTATTGAAGGAAAATTCCTCAAAACAATAAGAGTCATCTGTGACAAATCTGCAGCCAACACTTTGCTTAATGGGCAGAAGCTGAGACTATTCCCTCTAAGGAACAAGACATGATGAGGATGTCTACTCTTACCCCTCTAATTCAACACAGTACTGGAAGTCCTAGACAGAGCAATCAGTCAAAAGAAGGAAATCAGGGGTATCCAAAAAGGAAAAGAGGAAGTCATCCTTCTTTGCAAATGATATGCTGCTATACTTAGAAAATCCTAGAGAGTCAGTAAAAAACCTCCTCACACTGATAAACAACTTTGGTACAGTCTCAGGGTACAAAGTCAATGCACAAAACACGGCTGCATTTCTATATACCAACAACAAGCAGGCTGAGAAACAAATAAAAAACACAATCCAATTCACAATAGCTATAAACAAACAAACAAACAAACAAACCAATGAGATACCTTGGCATCCACCTAACCAGGAACTTGAAAGACCTTTACTACTTTTACAATGAGAGCTATAAAATGCTGTTCATAAAAATCAAGGATGATACCAACAAATGGAAAAACATCCCATGCTTATGGACTGGAAGAATCCATATTGTTGAGATGTCTATCCTACCCAAGGCAATCTATAGAATCAATGCAATACCCATCAAATTGCCGACATCATTCTTCCCAGACCTAGAAATGACAATACAGAAATTCATACGGAAGTAAAAAAGAGCATGAATAGCTAAAGCAGTACTCAGCGAAGGAAACAAAGTTGGAGGTATCACATTTCCAGACTTTAAATAATATTACAAGACTACAGTAATCAAGACAGCATGGTATTGGTAGGAATAGGCATATAGACTAATGAATCAGGACAGAGATACTATAATAAAAATATGATCCCTCAACGAACTCATCTTTGACAAAGCCATCAATAAAAAACACTGGAGAAAGAAAACCATATTTAGCAAGTGATGCTGGAAAAACTGGTTAGCCACATCCACAAGAATGAAACTGGATCCCTACCTATTACCATGTACAAAACAAACAAACAAATAAGCAAAAAAATTCAAAATGGATTGAGAACTTACATGTAAAACCTCAAACTATAAAAAACTTAGAAAAAAATGTAGGGAACATTCTTGTGGACATCAGAATAGGTTATGAATTCATAAAAAAAGTTCCCCAAAACAAGTACAACAAAAGCCAAGATAGATAGGTGGGAACTTATCAAACGTAAACACTTTTTGCACAGCAAAATAAACCATCAACAGAGTAAAGAGACAACCCACAGAAAGGGAAAAAATAGTTGCAAGCTATACATCTGACAAAGGCCTAATGTCCAGAATCTACAAGGAACTCAAACTAACTGAAAGGAAAACAAAAAAACAAAGAACCCGATTAAAAAGTGGGCAAAGGACATAAACAGACACTTCTCAAAGGAAGACATGCAAGCAGCCAGCAAACATATAAAAAAATGCTCAGCCTCACTAATCATTAGAGAAATTCAAATCAAAACTGCAGTGAGATATCACCTAACACTAGTAAAAATGACATTTAATAATAAGTCAAAAAACAACAGGTGCTGGTGCGGATACAGAGAAAAGGGAGTGCTTTTATACTGTTGGTGGGAATATAAGCCAGTTCAACCTCTATGGAAGCACAATAGCAAAAACATGGAACTATCTGTGCTGCCCATCAAAACTGGACTGGATAAAAAAAGTAGTACATATACACAATGGAATATTATGTAGCCATAAAGAACAAAATTATGGACTTTGTATAATTTCTTTTTTTTAAATAGATACCATATGATAAAACAAATTTATTTCATTCTGATGAAATGTAACATGAATTAAAATATTTTTGCTGATATACATGTTAATCTAATCTACATAATAAAAACTATATATATATAAATTTTTCTTTTTAAATTTCTTTAAATTTTTTTAAAAATTAAGTTAAATTAAATTTTAAAGTTGTGGGGTACAAGTCAGGATTATGTACATAAGTGGCTTAGGTACAGTTGAAGCTTTGGGCCTCTGATTGGACCTCACTTTGCCTGGACTAGGATCAGGCACCCTTACTGATGTTATATACCCCTTTTCCCCCTGGCAGTGTCCCGCTACTGCCATTCCCTTTTTTGTAGTATTAAGATAGGTGTACAGCACTTCACTGTTGGTGGGAATGCAAACTAATTCAACCTCTATGGAAAACAGTGTGGCGATTCCTAAAAAAACTAGAAATTGACTTTTCATATTATCCAGCAATCCCCCATCTGGGAATATACCTGCAGGAACTTAAATCACTCTACTAAAAAGATATCTGCACATGCATGTTTATTGCAGCACTATTTATAATTGCAAAAACATGAAACTAACTGTGCTTCTCATTGAAAATAGACTGGAAAAAATAAATGTGGTATATATACATGATGGAATATTACACAGTCATAAAGAAGAAAAGAATTATGGACTTTGCAGCAATTGGATGGATTTAGAGTATCATACTCAGTGATCTATCACAGAAACAAAGAACAGACCACATGTTCTCACTCATAAGTGAACCCTGAACATTTGCCATAGTACTATAAGAAAGGGAATGGCAGTAGCTAGAAACAGCCGGCAGTGATGGGGTGAAGGGTGCACATAACATTAATAAGAGTACCTGTTCTCAAATCAGGCAAAATAGGGACCAACGAGAGGCCCAAACTTTACCTGTATTATGACCGCTTGTATACCTAATTCTGAGTTGTACCACACATCTTTAAAATAAAAAATAAAGAAAGAAAGATAGGCATTTAGGGTCCACTTATGAGTGAGAATATGTGGTACTCAGTTCTTTGTTTCTGTGATAGATCACTGAGTATGATAGACCTGAAATCCATCCAAGTTGCTGCAAAGTCCATAATTTTGTCCTTTATGGCTACATAAAATTCCATTATGTATGTGTACTACTTTAAAAAAAAAAATCCAGCCCAGTTTTGATGGGCAGCACAGATAGTTCCATGTTTTTGATATTGTGAATAGTCCTTCAATATACATGGAGCGCAGGTATCTTTTTTGTAGAATGATTTGAGTTCCTCCAGGTATATTCCCAGAAGGGGGATTGCTGGGTCATATGCAAGGTCAATTTTTAGTTCTTCTAGAAATTGCCACATTGCTTTTCATATAACTTGAGTTAGTTTGCACTCCCATCAACCACATAGAAGTGTTCCTTTTTCTCTACGTCCTCACCAGCATCTGTAGTTTTTTGTTTTATTAATGATGGCCGTTCTTACTGGAGTTAGGTGGTATCTCAATGTGGTTTTGATTTGCATTTCTCTGATGATTAGTGAGGCTGAGTATTTCTTCATGTATCTATTGGATGCGTGTATATCTTCTTTTGAGAAGTGTCTATTCATGTTTTTTGCCCGTTTTTTAATGAAGCTGTTTGTTTTTTCCCTTAGGCATGTTTGAGTTCCTTGTAGATCCTGGATTTTAGGTCTTTGTCAGATACACAGTTGTCAAATATTTTTTTCCCATTCTGTGGGCTATCTCTCCACTCTCTTGATGGTTTCTTTTGCTTTGCGAAGCTTTTCAGTTTGATGAGTTTCCACTTGCCAATCTTATCTCGTATGGCATGGGCATCTGGGATTTTGAACAGAAATTGGTTGCCTATTCCAGTTTCTGTAAGGTTGTCTCCTGTGTCTTCTAAGATTCTAATAGCTTGAAGTTTTACATTTAGGTATTTGATCCATCTGGAGTTGCTTTTTAAGTATGATGATAGGTAGGGATCCTGTTTTATTCTTCTGCATGTGGTCAGCCAGTTTTCCCAGCACCATTTATTGAACAGGTTTTCCTTTCCCTAGTGGTTGTTGGTGGAGCCTTTGTTGAAGATGAGTGGGTTGAGAAATTGAGGTTTTGCTTCCAGAATCTCTATTCTGTTTCATTGGTCTATATTCCTGCTCTTGTATCAATACCAGAATGTTTTGATTATTTTGGTCCTATAATAAAGTTTCAAGTCTGGGAGTGTAATATCTCCAAGTTTGTTTCTTTTTCTAAGGATTGTTTTGGCTATTTGTGGTCATTTTTGTTTTTATATGAATTTCTGCATTGTCATTTCCAGGTCTGAGAATAATGATAATGGTAATTTAATGGGTATTGTGTTGAATCTGTAGATTGCTTTGAGTAGAATGGACATCTTAACAAAGTTGATTCTTCCAGTCCTTGAACATGGAATATTTTTCCATTTGCTTGTGTCTTCTTGGATTTCTTTGAGCATTGCTTTGTAGTTTTTGTTGTAAAGTTCTTTCATTTTGCTGGTTAGGAAGATACCAAGGTATTTCTTTCTTTCTTTCTTTCTTTTTTTTTTTGGTGGCTACCGTGAATGGGATTGTGCTTTTCATTTGTTTCTCTGCCTGTTTGTTGTTGGTATAAAAAAAGTGACTGTCTTTTGCTTGCTGATTTTGTACCCTGAGACTTTGCCAAAGTCCTCTATCAATGCAAAGAGATTTTTGACAGATTCCTTTGGGTTTTATAGTATAGGATCATATTGTCCACAAAGAGGTATAGCTTAACTTCCTCTTTTTCTTATTTGGTTACTCCTGATATCCTTCTCTTGTCTGATTGTTCTAGCTAGGACTTCCAACACTATGTTGATTGGGGTGGGGGGTAGGGGGAGTGTGGACAGCCTTTTTCCAGTTTTCAGGGGAAATACTTCCAATTTCTGTCCATATAGTAATATGTTGGCTGTGTTCCAATTTCTGTCCATATAATAATATGTTGGATTTATCATAGATGGCTTTTACTATTTTCAGGTATATTTTCTCTATAGCTAGGTGTTAAGGGTTTTTCAAGAATGGATGCTAGATTTTGTTGAAAGCCTTTTCTGCATTTAATGATATAATTATGTGATTACTGTGTTTACAATTGTTGATGTATTGAATTACATTTATGTTGAACCAGCTTATGTCACGAGGATGAAGCCTACTTGGTCATGGTGGGTAATTTTTGAGAATGTAATGTAGGATTCTTGCTAGAATCTTGTTGAAAATTTTGCATCTATGTTCATCAGGGATATTGGCCTATAGTTCTCTTTCTCTGAAGGATCTTTGCCCAGTATGGGTGTAAGTGCAATGTTAGCTTCATAAAATGATTTGGGGAGAGTTCCATTCTTTTTGATTGCCTGAAATACTTCCAATAGGATTAATATCAGCTCCCCCTTGTATGTCTTGTAGAATTCTACTGGAAAGTTATCTGGTCCAGGGCTTTTTTTTTTGTATGTAGTTTTCTTATGATGGAGTTGTTATTGGTTTATTTAGGGTCTCTATTCTTTTTTCAACGTTGTGAGATTGTGTGATATCAGAAAGTCCTCCATTTTGGTTAGGTTTACGAATTTGTTTCAATATAGGTGTGCATAGTAATCTCCGAAAATCTTTTGTATTTTTTCAGGGTTGGTTGTAACTTGATCCTTTGCTTTTCTGATTGTGTTTATTTGGGTTTTTTCTTGGTAATTCTGGCTAGCAGTCCCTCAATCTTGTTTATTCTTTCAAAGAACAAGTTTTTTGTTTCACTGATTTTTTTTCTATGATATTTTTAACTTCTATGTCCTGTATTTGGGCTTTTACCTTGATGATCTGGATTCTTCTGCTGAAGTTAGGGTTTTGGTGGTCCTGCCTTTCCAGCTCTTTTAGGTGATTTGTTAAGCTGTTGACTTGTGATCTTGCTATGTTGTTGATGTGTGTTCGTAGAGATATAAATCCCTCCCTTAGTAATGTTTTTATAGCATCCCAGAGGTTTTGGTAAGATGTGTCTTTGTTTTCATTTGTTTCCAAGAATCGTTAATTTCTGTTTTGATTTCTGTGTTGACCCAAGAGTTGTTCAACATTGTGCTTTTTTAGTGTCCATGTCATTGTGTACTTTGGGGGAATTTTGTTTGTGGTGATATTTATTTTTATCCCACTGTGGTCTGAGAAGGTGCATGGCAGTATTTCAATCTTGTGGAATTTATTTATGCTTGATTTATGGTCAAGGATGTGGTCGATCTTGGAGTATGTTCCATGTGGTGATGAGTGGAATGTATCTTCCATGGTTGTTGGGTGGAGTGTTCTGTAGGTATCTATTAAGTTCATTTGATCAAGCATCAAGTTAAGGTTCCAGATCGTCTTATTGATTTTTTTGTCTCAATAATCTATCTAGGGTTGTTAGTGGGGTATTTAAGTCCCCAGTTATGATACTATTTAAATAAATATCCTTTTTTAGTTTACTTAGTAGTTGTTTTATAAATCTATGTCCTGTGCTGGGTACATATGTATTTAGGATATATATTTCTTGCTGATGGCTTGAATTTTTATCATTATGCAATATCCTTCTGTACCTTTAATTTTTGATAGTCTGAAGGTTATTTTTTCTGATATTAAAATCGTGACTCCTGCCTTCTTTTGTTTTTTTGTTCACCTGAAAGTGTGTTTTCCATCCTTTAATTTTGAATCAATGGAAGTCCTGTGTAGTGAGATGTGTGTCCTGGAGGCAGCATATTGTTGGGTCATTTTAAAAATCCAGTTTGCCATTCTTTGTCTTTTCAGTGGTGTATTTAATCCATTGATGTTCAGGCTGATTATTGAAATGTGAGAGTTTATCCCTGTCATGAGGGTTTTATAAGGTTCTTTTGTTTTGTTTTAACTTTTGAGTTGATATATGTGTGTGTTTTCAATTTTGCAGCTGTGAGGTGTGTTGTGTTGTTTCTATGTTTTCCTGCATTCTTGGGAAGTGCATGGTTGTTCTTTCTTTCTTTTTTCTTTTTCTGTGTTTAATACCATCTCGAGTATCTCCTGTTGAGCAGGTCTAGAAGCTGTGTAATCTTTTAGGAATTGGATTTCTGGGAAGGATTTTAATTCTCCATCACTGATGAAGCTGAGCTTGGCTGGGTAGAAAATTCTTGGTTTAAATTGTTTATCTTTGAGGACTTTGAAGATTAGACTCGAGTCCCTTCTGGCTTGTAATGTTTCTGCTGATAAGTCTGCTGATATGCTGATTAGTCTTCCCTAGTAGGTAGTCTGACCTCTCTCTTTAACTACCTTTAGGATTTTTTCTTTTTCACCTACTTTGTATATGTGAATTACTATGTGTATAGGGGTTGGTCTTCTCATTTTATGTCTTATGGGGGTTCTTTGAATCTCTTGTGTTTGGATGATCACATCTCTGGTGAGATGGGGAAAGTTTTCTTGGATAACCTTCTGGAATATGTGTTCTAAGATGTTCCCCATTTTCCTATCTTTTTCTGGGATACCGATCAGGCATAAGTTAGGCCTCTTGATATATTTACACATCTCTTCGAAGCTTTGCTTTACTTTTTGAGTTTTCTTTCTGTTTTTAACAGATTGTGTTAATTCCACATATTGGTCTTCTGCTTGGTTGATTCTGTTCTTCATGTTTGTTATCTTGTTATTTATTTCCTGGATGAAGTTTTTTACAGGTAAAATCTCTGTTACAAGTTCTTTCAGTGTCACACCTTGTCTTTGTCTTTCTTGAGTCTTATTCACTCTTTCCATTCATTCCCTAATCCTTGTTGTATTCTGGGACCAATTGTTGGTGATTTCCATTGTTTAGGCTCTGAGGTTTGATTTTTTTGGGTGTTGCCTGTTTGGTACAGTGAAAATTTCCTGTGTTCTTCTGTTGATTTTTCCTTATTTGTGACAGATTCCTTTCTTTTCTCTCACATAATTCAGTGGTAGTGGGTGTGGCTTTCACTTCTGTTGTTTGCTCAGCCCTCTATTCTTCCCTGATCAGAGCCTCCAAGTTTACTTTTTTTTTTGAAACAGGGGTGGGGATTGGAAGCCTTTCTGTTTCTTGTAGTTTTGATAGTCAAATAAGATGGAGGGTGGGGAGCTAGGATTCAGAAGCTACTTGCAAATTACAATATTCACTGACTGGTTTATGGGCCTTCTGAGATCCACTCCCTACCACCATTCCATATGACCACGCAAGGGTATGTGTGTGTACCCCCTGAGTCCAAGATAAAGTAACAGTAATAAGGAGAACAGGGAAAAGTAGAGTGAAATAGACTGGACAAAAATAATAAAGATAAAAAATAAAATAAACCACAGAAAAACAAAAGCAAAAACAATAACAAAAATGAAAAAGACCAAAACAAGCAACAATCAACAGAAAAGAAAACACAAAAACACAGACACACACAAAAACAAGAAAACTGAACATACACACACACACACACACACACACACACACACACACACAGAACCCAAAAAATGAAAGAGGAAGAAGAAGAAGAAAAAAAAAGGTAGGGGGAGGAATACAAATCGAACTCTCACACACATTCACATGAACTAAACCAAAAGAAGAACAAAACAAAACAAAAAAATGGGGGGGGAATGCAAATCAAATCCCCACACACATATTCACATACACATTCACTTACACATACACACAAACCAAAAAATGAAAGAGGAAGAAGAAGGAAAAAAAAAAGGAGGGGGGAAGAGATGCAAATCGAACTTTCACACACACTCACATGAACTAAACTAAAAGAAGAACAAAATAAAAATGGAATGGATGCAAATCAAACCCCCACACACATATTCGCATACACTTACACACACACACACACGCATACACACATACACACACACACGCATGCACACACACACACAAACACCAAAACAAAAGGAAACAAAACAAAAGAACACAAAAAAATGGAGAGAGGGATGTAAATGCAAATTGAACTCTCACACACACATTCTCACACACACACACGAACACACACACACTAGACCAAAACAAAAGAAGAACACAAAAGAAAAGCAGAATTAAAAAATAATTTCTGGGCACTAATCATCCTCTTGTGTCAGGTTGTGATCCTCTCAGGTGCTCACAAGTAAGCCCACCTGTGACCTCCTGTGTGTCCGCAGGCTTGCTCACAATCTCCCCAACATGTGGCTCAGGGGGTGGGTGGGGCATTAGTCCTCCCCTCCTGCTTTTGTAAGGTCAGGGAGGTCTCCTCTGGTGGGGAGGTGTGGGATTGTCTCCTCTTCAGCTGTTGGCTGTGGGAGTCCCAGTCAGGTATATTGCAGAATATATATAGAGTTCTCCAAGCATGAATGTCATCCAGGGTCCACCTAGGTTTATCCCTCTCAGTTGTGCTCCTGCCATGTGGGTCTGACATTCAAGGGATTGCTGGAGAGGAGGGGATTGGGTCAGCCTAGGACTCACTGCAGATCTCTTGGGGTCTTCTTTGTCCTTTTCTGGTTGCACCCTATGTCCCACAGCTTGATCACGGTAGGGGGAGGCGTACCTGAGACTCCACACTTATCCTGTGCCTCCGAAGTTTGTGCTTTCAGGATATTCCCTCTGGGTCAAGATCAATCCCTGAGTAGTTCACAGAGAGTGGATCTGTTGTTCCATGGTGAGCAAGCTGGAGCAGTTTCAAGATGGTGACTGGATGTCTGTTTCATCTTCTTCAGTGGGACTCTGCCTCTGGCTCCCTTGCTGTGCTCCCCCTGCAGCCCTTGCTGTTAGTGTCCAACCTGGTGCTGTGGTGGTCGGGCAGTATGGCAATGGCTGTTGTTCCCAGCAGCCTCTCTCCAGGAAAAAGTTTATTGATTTTAGAAAATAGCATCCAGCTCTTCTGCCTCCCAGGAGGCACTAGGGTCCAAACAGCAGCTGCTGGCACCAGCAATTTCATCAAGAGAGCCTTGGTCACTTGCTCCCAAGTCCCTACTCAGTCAGTTATTCACATACCCACTTACAAACACACATGCAAATTCGTCCATACACTCACTCACTCACACAGGTACTCACACATTTCGACTAACTCTGCCGCTATCATTTCCAAATCCCTGATGATTTCTAAAAGAACTAAAATTTGTACTTCCATATGATCCAGCAATCCCTCTTCTGGGGATATACCTGGAGGAACACAGATTGCTCTACCAAAAAGACACCTACATACACATGTTTATTGCCACACTATTCGCAATGGTGAAAACATTGAACCAACCCAGCTGCCCATCAAAAGTGGACTGGATAAAGAAAATGTGGTGTATATACATGATGGAATGCTATGCAGCCTTAAAGAAGAACAAAATCATGTCCTTCGCAGCAACTTGAATGCAGCTGGAGACGATGATCCTAAGTGAACTGTCACAGAAACCAATAAATGAATACTGCGTGTTTTCACTCATATGTGGGCCCTGAACACTAGTCACACTAGCACAAGAATGGGATTGGCTGATGCTGGGCACTGCTCGGGGAGGGAGGAGGGAGGCCATGTAGCAACACAAGGGTATCTACCAAGGGGAGAGAGAGCCAGCTCCAAGCCCAAACTTTACCTGCATGCAGCCTACTTATGTAGCAAGCCTTCACTTGTACCCCACAACTCTAAAATAAATACAATAAAAAAGAATATTTTGTTTGCTTTCCTAAATGACTTTCAAATTTAAATGTTCAATTTATTTTTAAGTTTAGTTTTAATTTTTATTATGAAGGAACATTATATACACAAATCATAAAAATACAGGTTAGTGAATTACCATGACAGTATTATCAGTCTTTTAAATTTTCTGTCATTATGAGCAGTTTGTGATTTTAGCTTGCATTTCCTTTATTACTATTGAGGTTAGGCAGTTTTCATAACCTCATTGGCCAGTTGGTTATTTATTTATTTATTTTTTGGTGAAATGATTGTTCACGTTTATTGTATTATGTCTTCAATATTGATTTGTAGTAGCTCTTTAGACTGCATGTGAGTCTTTTGTTGGCTATAAGTGTTGCATGCTGGGCTCGGTGGCTCAGCCTGTAATCCCAGCACTTTGGGAGGCCGAGGCAAGTGGATTGCCTGAGCCCGTGGTTTCCAGACCAGCCCGGGCAACTTGGCGAGACCTCATCTTTAAAATAAAATAAAATAAAATAAAATAAAATAAGTTAAGATAAGATAAGATAAGATAAAATAAAATAAAATAAAATAAATAAAAATAGCGCTCGTCTGTAGTTCTGGCTACTTGGAAGGTTGAGGCAGAAGCATCACCCAAGCCCAACAGGTCGATGCTCGGGTGGCCGTGAGTGTGTGTGCCACTGCACTCCAACCTGGGCGAAGGAGTGAGACTCCAACTAAAAACAAAACAAAAAAAGTGTTGCAGATAACTTCTTAAATTCTGTAACTTGTGTATTATTATTATTATTATACAATATAGATCTTTCAATAGAGGTTCTTAATTGCACAATAATCTAATTTATCAATCTCTTTATCATTAGGTCTTTTTCTGTTCAGTTGACAATGCTGCAAGATTCTAAAGATATATGCAAACGTTTTCATCTGGGGACTTTGCTTGGCATTTAAATCTTCAACCCCCTACATTTTATTTGTTAAATATTAAATTATTTTTCTGGTTTATTTGGGGATCTAGTTTTTCACTCATTTTCTAATAGAATATTCAGTTGACCTAGAACTGTTTACTCAGACTCTTCTTGCCCCCAGGGCTCCTCTGCAGTGTCACCTTTATTCTAAATGACACTATCATATATGTCTGGACTCTTTATTTGATTGTATTGGTCTGCTTTTCTTTAGGCAGTACCACACTGTTTTAGTTACTGCATCTGTATATCTAGTTGAGAAAGTACTGCTACCTTTTCTTCATCTTTGTTATTCTTGGTCTTTCGCATTTTAATATGGCATTTAGATTGCCAATTTCTACCCCTCTAGAAGTGTAGGAATTTTAATTCATAGACAAATTTTGGAAGACTTGACACCTTTATGAAGTGAGTTTTCCAATTAAAAAAAATCTTTCCACCCCTCCATTTATTTAAGTCTTATTTTAATTTCTCTCAATAGCATTTTATACTCTATTGATTCCTAGGTATTTGATATATTTATGATATTGTAAATGCTAATTAAAAAATATTTTACAATTATTTATTTATGATATAGAAACAAAATTCATTTTTGTATATTAATTTAGTGTCCAGATTGCTTGCTAATATCACATTAATTATAATAATTTATCTGTTTGTTTACAATGTATTCTACTACATATACAATCATATTGTATATGAGATGCGTGTGACTTTAGATACGAAAATTACGGAAGACTTCTTAGTTGAAGAAACATTTAGTAGAAAACTTGCTTGTACCTTTTCAGTCTCTTCTCAAAATAGAGGCTAGAATGTCCTTTAAAAATATGAGTCCGATCATGTGATGTACTTGACTTTATACCTTCTTTGAGATTTACCATTCACTTCCCCACTCCATTTCCCTACTTTAATCAGCTTGGTAAAAACTTTCTTCTTTCCTTTTAAGCTGATTTTCAGTTTGGAAGTTGTATTATACTCTTAAGTTTTGAAAACCGTATAAATCCATGTAACTACCACCACAACAAAGACATAAAACTTCTCCATCACCTCCAAAAGTTTTCTCTTGTTCCTTTGCATTTAAGCTCCTGACCCCTGGCCTCAGCCATCCACTAATCTATTTTATGTCACTATAGATTAAGGTTGCATATTATAAGTTTTATAGAAACAAAATTATTCAGTATGCTCTTTTGGTTCTAGTTTATTTTGCTGCATATATTAATTTTAAGATTAAACCATCTTGTTACATGTATCTTTTTCATTGTGAAGTATTATCCCATTGTATGGATATACCAGAATTTTGATTTGTTCTTTCACTTTTTGATAGATATTTGAATTGCTCCATCTTTTGACTATTATGAATAGTCAAAAGCGTCTACAAATGTGTCAAGCCTTTGTAAACATTTTTATTTCTCTTTGATAAATACATAGGAATGCAATTTCTGGGTCAAACCACTCTCCAATGAGACCATTTTACGCTGCCATAAGTAATGCGTAAGAGTCCTAGTTGCTTCATAGTCACATCAACAATTGTACTGTCAGTATTTTTAACGTTAACAGTTAGAGTGGGCTGGAAGCAGTGTCTCATTTTTGCTTTTTTTTTTTTTTTTGAGTTGGAGTCTCACTCCGTTGCCCAGGCTGGAATGCAGTGGCATGCTCACGGCCACCCCAGTGTCAACCTGCTGGGCTCAGGTCCTTCTGCCTCAGCCTTTCAAGTAGCTTGAACTACAGGTGTGCACTGCCATGGCTGGCTAATTTTTTGATTTATTGTAGAGATTAAGTCTCACCAAGTTGTCCAGGCTTTTCTCCAACCCATGGGCTTAATTAATTCCCTCACCTTCGCCCACAAAGTGCTGGGATTACAGGCTTGAGTGCCACCATGACCAGCCTCATTTTTGTTTTAACTAGCATTTCCTAATGACTAATGATGTCTATGAACTCATCAGCCATACGTTTCTTTTAAAAAGTACTCCTTAAATCTTTTGCTCACATTGATTTTTTATGGAATTGCTAGAGGTTTTTTTTTATATTTTCTAGATATAAGTCTTTTGTCAGACATGCACATTGCAGAGAGTTTTCCCCATCTTTGGTTTGGGCTTTCTACTTTGTTAGTTGAGAAATGAAAGTTTTAAATTTTTCTAAAGTCCACTTCTTTTAAAATGTTTGCTTTTGTGTTATATTTAAGAAATCTTTATGTGCCTCAAAATTTCAAAGGTTTTGTTATGCTTTCTTCTAGAAGTTTTATAGTTTTAAAATTTATATTTAGATTGATAAGTTTATATTTAGATTGACATTTGGTGATGATTTTTGTATATGATGTGAAGTAAGGATCAAAATTCATTTTTTTCCCCACACAGGTATCCAAAAGTTTAGTACCATTTGTTTTAAAAAAAGATTTTTTCCTCATTGAATTACCTCGGTGCTTATGTTAACAAAAAAATAAAAATAAAAAAGTCAAATCAACCAACCAAACAAACCCCAAGACTGAGCACATATATGAGGAGGAACACAAAAAACCCAGAACTATCTTTTGGAGGGCAGGCTTCTTATAGTATACTTGGAATTTGTTCCTCCAGATCAGATGGGAAACCAAAATTTATATCTGGAATTTTGGGGAAGTTTGCATCAGGATTTGTAGAAGAAATGTCTCAAGCTGTGGCAAACAGATGACTGGCTCTTCTACCATGACAATGCACCTGTCTACACTGCACTGAGTGTTCAGCAGTTTTCGACCAAAAATGGCATCACCCCCATGCCCTCCCTATTCATCTGATCTCACCCCAATCGACTTTTTTTTGTTTCCTCATTTGAAAAGCAGTGCTCAAAGGGAAACATCTTACTGATGTGGAAGAGGTAAAACAAAAAATGGCAGAAGCACCAAAAGGCACCAAAATTGACAAGTTCAAAAACTGTTTTGAGCAGTGGAAAAAGTATCTCAATAGGTGTATTGCATCAAACAGAGAGTACTTTGAAGGTGACTAAAGTTTAAACATGTAGGAATAAATACACAATTTTTTATAAATTAATTCTAGCTTTTTTTGGGGGGGGGGTCCTCCCTTGTATGTGTGGTTCATCTCACAGTCAGTTTATCCATGAACATTGTTACTGACCACTAAGAAACTGAAAGTTGTGTGTGGATTTGTTCTGCTGATGACATTTAGTGCATACTGATAGTCATAGGCTCAATTTCTTTTCTTTTCTTTTTTTTTTTTGAGTTGGAGTCTCACTCTGTCACCCAGACTGGAGTGCAGTGGCCGTTCCCTGCCACCGCAGCCTCGACCTGCTGGGCTCCGGGGATCCTTCCACCTCAGCCTTCTGAGTAGCCGGAATTACAGGTGCACG
>CAUYQG010127083.1:0-17427 GCA_963574415.1 Tarsius wallacei | reverse complement strand
CCCACCTGGGCAGGCGAAACTTCATCTCTACAATAAATCAAAAAAAAAAAAAATTAGCCGGGCGTGGTAGCACGTGCCTGTAGTTCCGGCTACTCGGAAGGCTGAGGTGGAAGGATCGCCGGAGCCCGGCAGGTCAAGGCTGCGGTGGCCGGGAGCGGCCACTGCACTACAGTCTGGGCGACAGAGTGAAGACTCCAACTCAAAAAAAACCCCCAAAAAAACCAAAAAACAAAAATTAGCCGGGCGTGGTAGCGCGCTCCTGTAGTTCCAGTTACTTGGAAGGCTGAGGCGGAAGGATCGCCGGAGCCCAGCAGGTCGAGGCTGCGGTGGCCGGGAGCGGCCACTGCACTCCAGTCTGGGCGACAGAGTGAGACTCCAACTCAAAAAACAAAACAAAAAAAAAAAAAAAAGAAGAAGAAGAAAGAAAGAAAAAGACTAATATAAATTATTCTAAGTAGGTTAGTTTTCCAGATAGCCAGAGCAAACCCTTGAAGTTTGATTTGTGTATGTTTGAAACAATAATCTTATTTAAAAACAAAACTGTCTTTGCCCTTTTAAATAGAGGATCTTAGACATAGTTAACCTTTTCTTGACAGCACAGCGCTATTTAATATTTATTACCCATCTTACTCTGCTTGGGTCGCTGTAATATAATACCATCAAATGAGTGGCTTATAAATAACAGAAATTTACTTCTGGCAGTTCTGGAGGCCCTGTCTACAAATCAGAAAGCAGGCCTTCACCACAGACTGAATTCTGCCAGCACCTTGACCTTGGACCTCTCAGCTTCCAGAACTGTGAGGAATAAGTCTCTGCTTATAAGCCACCCAGTCTATGGCATTTTGTTATAGCAACCCGAGTAGAGTAAGGCAGGTTCCTTCTCACCTGGGCTTGGTGAAAGGTCACCTCTGCAATCCACTAATGATGTAAAAAAAGACTTTAGAAGAAAGTAAAGTTGAAGCATAGCATTTCATTCCCGATGTTGTCATAGGATATGCCAAAGCCCTGCGATTGATATTCAAAAGTGTCCTTTTCTATGCAGAGAATTCTCCCTGCATTGGGAATTCTCTTTGCTAAAATAAGAAAAAAGAAAAAGGCTGGGTGCAGTGGCTCACACCTGTCATCCCAGCACTTTGGGAGGCTAAGGCAGATGGATTGCTTGAGCCCAAGGGTACAAGACCAGCCTGGGCAACATCGGGAGACCTCGTCTCTATAAAAAAAAAATTAAAAACTAGCCAGATGTGGTGGCACACTCCTGTAGTCCCAGCTACTCGGGAGGCTCAGCCAGAAAGATAACCTGAGCCCAGGAGGTTGAGGCTGTGGTGAGCCGTGATTGTACCACTGCACTCCTGCCTGGGAGACAGAGACCCCAACTCAAAATTAAAAAAAAAAAGAAGAAAAAGAACATTTCACCATTTGCACACAACATTGCTGATGAGCAGCAAAATTCTATGATATTAGTATGTTTATTCTATATCTTTTTTTTTTTTTGAGTTGGAGTCTCACTCTGTCGTCCAGACTGGAATGCAGTGGCCGCTCCCGGCCACCGCAGCCTCGACCTGCTGGGCTCAGGTGATCCTTCCCTCTCAGCCTTCCAAGTAGCTGGAGCTACAGGTGTGTGCTACCACGCCCGGCTAATTTTTTTTGATTTATTGTAGAGATGAGGTCTCACCAAGTTGCCCAGGCGGGTCTTGAACCTGCGGGCTCAGGCAATCCACTCACCTCAGCCTCCCAAGGCGCAGGATTACAGGCTGAGCCACCGAGCCCAGCTAGATTTTATAAATTTTACACATATATAATTATTCATGTTTATAAATATGGGCTTCTAATATCCTTTATATTTTTGCCCCAATGATCCCTAGTATTTTTAGTGGCTATGTAATTATGGTACTATATTTTTGGTATTATAGTTTCTCAATACTCCAGTGAATATGTTATATTGTTTTCTGTTTTTATTTAATTGTTGTTTCACCTGTTGGAAAATAAATATGTTATAGTGTTTGGATTAGAAGCTCTAAATTTAGACGGATAGAATGTAAATCTTGGCTTTGCTATTTGATAGCTAAATAACCTTTGATAAACTGTTTAACTTATGGTGATGAGTGGAAAGTTGTTGCCGGACACCATGATGCAAAAATAATATTACCTAATAAAATTTTTAGACTTGAATCCATTCTTGCTTCTAGAAGCCATAATTTGAAGAATAGCTGAAGTTCACAAGGTTAAGGACCCTGAAATACCACTATAGGTATATACTATATTTTATATATATCCTGATCTGTCCATTTCTGTACACTGAGGAAAGGGGAATACCCGGTTTAGATACAAATTTGGTCGAACACCAAATTTGAATTGATGCCAATATCAGGGATAAACAAAGCCATTATGGTTCACTGTTAATACATAGGTGATTGGAGACCAAATGAATATTGAATTGATTTTGCTTGATAGAGGTTATTACTCCTGCTCAGGAGTGAAAATTTCGCATAGATATTCTTCACAGCTGGCAATATCCTCCTATTCATCTTTGATTTAAACAATAAAGAGTTATCAGAGTAGAAGCTGAGGAAAAGTACTGAATCTGTACTTTCCATATGGCCAAGATGTTAAATCAGAACCAGTACTGCATCAAAACCAGGGCATGCCAGAAATTGGTAACAACCTCAGAGACTTAATAGATGCAAGGGTATTGGACCCCATATTTCTTTTTACTTCACTCTTCTGATTGCTGGAAAGGCTAGTTGAATCTGGTGGATACTGGTGAATAACTGAACATCCAAGGTGAATAATAGGTGTTGTGAAGGAAACAATAACATCATTTTGAAGCATTATATATCCTCTAGGTACAATATGTGCCTATTTCTCTAGCAAATATGTGTTTTTTTATTTATCTTCAGCACAATAGATCATCAAAAGCAGCTTATCCGGAATGGAGAGTGGTATGTATGTACACACATATATACTACCAAAGGGTAAGCTGACTCTCCTGTTTAGTTCAAAGAAATCCTAACTGTCTTGACATTTACTTAGAACATGACATTGGTTTAGTACATTGATGGTCTAAAACAGCAAATACTCTGGATATGCTTGATTACATGACAGGAAAATTAGAGACATTTCACTGTAGATAAAGTTTAGGTGTACCAAAAATCTAAGATTTCTAAGATATCTCCTCCAGGGTAACATCAGAAAAGAAACACAGCGTCTATAGTCCTCTCAGTGTTTTGGAGGACACTTTCTACTTTGCTTAGAAATATAGCTCCAACCCTTTTTGTAGGTGTATTAGTGTTCTATTACTGTTATGCTAATAACCACAAATCTAGTTGTTTAAAACTGAACAGGTTATTTTACAGTAGCCGCAAATAATTTTCACTGGTTCAAAATCAGTGTCAGTAGTGTGGTTCCTTCTGAGGGTTCTGAGGTGAGAACCTGTTTCAACTTTTTGATATCACCTGCATTCCTCCACTTCTCCTTATATGAGGCTTCTCTTGATTCCATCATCAGTGCTTTCTACTACTGATTTGATCTTTCTCCTTTTACAAGGAAACTTGTGATTACATATTTACAACTAGATGATCTCATCACTGTAAGCTTCCTACTTGACAAATGTTAAAGTTCTTTTGACTTGTACTGTAACATATTCACAGATCCCAAGACACAGAACATGAACTTTACTACCTAGAACTCACTATAAGTAAAGAAGATTCACAGTGCTTATTATGCTTCTTTGAATTTTGGAAGCAGCATTTACTCAACTACAACTCTTTTTGCACTCATTTATTGGGTAACTCAGAAACTGCCAGATGGAATTGGAACCCTGAGTAGGAAAAGTTTCTGAACAAATCCTTAGCTTTAAAAATCTAGGCCATGATCCTTTGATCAATGGTTTATAAAAAAAAATCACTTTTTATACACTATTGAAACCTCAACAACATTGAACATCTGATTGTAAAACAACAAATGGTGATGTGACTGGTGCTGCCCATTTTAAACTGTGTTAGCAAGTCTACAAAACATAAGTTTGAGTGGGTAGAGAAACAGTCCACCATAAGATAGGAGTGATACACTTCTGTGTGAGGTCCAGATGGTCCAGATGGTATGAATAATTGACTTGTACAAATGGTGTCTACGTCTGTTGCACTGATGCTTATCTTTCATTTTTACCAATTTTCCCCAAGTGGCTGAGAGAAGAAAAAAATAACATGGGGGTTTGGTTCAAAGATAGGTCAAAATAAACGCATGGTTTCCTGGCTGAAAATGGAATCATTTCTTCATTATATACCCACTTAGGAGGAGCCCTAAAATATACAAATTAAGGGAAATTCTCTCAGTAGAACAAACTGTAAGACTATACTAGGGTATCCATTTCGTATGAAGAGAAAACTCCTGCGTTATAGAAATATGCATGCTTCCTATAACCGTTCAGGAAATTTGAGAAAACAGAATTAGATTTGAGAAAATGATATGGGGAAAAACTAAAGGAGAGGGCACTATGTGGACCCATGAAAGAAGCAGTTGTTGTTCTCGTACAAAGACCATCTAAGACATGTCTAGCTACTGCTGACAGATATACTTCTTTCCCTAATCCTCACTGTACCATTAAAAACAATAAAGTTCCATTTTAAATGATCATTCTGAAACCAATTTTAGATCTGAATAAACATCTCCAGAGAGTTTTTTAATAGAACCTCTATTATATTTTATTTTATATTAGAACATGATCATCTGATGCTTGGTCCAGTGTTTGAGAACCTTATGTTTACTGCAATTTATCAATCAGTTTTTATCTGAATTGTCCTCTTCAGAAAAGACTGTATTTTTATTTTATATCATAATTTTATTTTATTTCTATTTATTTACTTTTTATTTTATTTTATTTTATTTTTTAACTGTGTTCTCACTCCGTTACCCCAGCTGGATGCAGTGGCATGGACACTGGACCTTGTGGGCTCAGGTGATCATTCAGCCTCAGCCTCCTGAATAGCTGGAACTACACTCATGGATCACCACATCCAGCCAGTTTTTGAATTTTTTTATAGAGACAAGGTCTTGCTATGTTGTCCAGGCTGATCTTGAACTCCTGGGTTCAAGTGATCCTCCTGCCTTGGCCTCCTAAATTGCTGGGATTACAGGTGTGAGCCATTGCACCCAGTGTGGGATAGGCTTTAATTTCATCTATTGGTAGGGATTAAATTTCTTGACTCTGAGCCGGGCTCGGTGGTTCAGCCTATAATCCCGCGCTTTGGGAGGCTGAGGTGAGTGGATTGCCTGAGCCCGCGGGTTCGAGACCCGCCTGGGCAACGTGACGAGACCTCATCTCTACCATAAATAAAAAAATCAGCCGAGCATGGTAGCGCATGCCTATAATTCCGGTAACTCGGAAGGCTGAGGCGGAAGGATTGCCGGAGACCAGTGGGTTGAGGCTGCAGTGGCCAGGAGCGGCCACTGCACTCCAGTCTGGGCAACAAAATGAGACTCCAACTCAAAAAAAAAAAAAAAATTTCTTGACTATGGTGGTGAGAGCTGTTAGCAGTACATTAGATGATGTTTGAATAGCAGATAGTTAGCTAGAACTGTCATCACTTAATATAGGAAATGAACTTTGTTCAATATAGCTGGGCATGAACACAATATTTTAGCAGCATTTTAATACAATATTCCCATAACATAAAATGAACCCATTTAATATGTACAATTCTTTTTTGAGTATATTCCCAAAGATCTGCAAACATCATCACTATATAATTTTAGAGCATTCTGGTTACACTGAAACAGCTGTGCCCAATGATACAGGTCACATAGCCAGTGATCAATCATGCATTTATTACATAGCTTCTTGAGAGGAGCACATTCTTTTTGTGATATCAACCAAAAATGCATAATTCAATTTAGTCAGGAGAAAACATCACAAAAATCCAAACTGGGATAGCCTATCAATTAAATGACCAGCTATTCTTCAACATTATCTAAGTAATAAAAGAACTACAGAGCTATCATAGATTCGAAGACAACTAAATTCAAAGAAAGATTCTGGATTAGACTCTAAAACAGATAGAAAAAAATAAGTTAGTGAAAAGTTGTTTAAAATTTGAATTAGTTGATGTTATTGTACTAAGGTTAATTTTTAGCTTTAGTATATGATCTGTGCTTACGTGAGATAATTTTTGTTGTTGACATAAAAGAAAGTTGAATTAAGAATATATGGAAACACTCTGTGCTATTTTTATACCTTTATTGAGTTAAGATTCATGTACCATATTCTTAAGCCATTTAAAGTGTGCAATGCATGATATTCCGATTTTGGCATCTCCTTGCCAATAATGCTATGATTGTCTTTTTAAAATTGTAGCCATCTTAGGAATTTCACTGTCGCTGTTATTTGCATTTACCTAATGACTAATGGTGTTGAGAATCTTCCCTTTTGTCTATTGGCCAGCTGTATATTTTCTTTGGAGAAATGTCTATTCAAATCCCTCTCTCATATTTAAACTGGGAGGTATTACATGTATTTAGATATGTGCCACTTATGTAATATATGACTTGCAACTACTTTCTCTTATTCCGTGAGGTTTTTTTTTTTATTTTCTTGATGACATTCCTTTCAATCACAAAAGTTTTAACTTAAGTCAAGTACAGTTTGTCTATTTTTTGTTTGCTGCTTATGCTTTTGATGTTAAATGTAAAAAAACACAAATCATGGAAATTAACTTGTTTTCTTCTAGGAGATTTATAGGTTTAGTCTTTATATTTAGATCTCTGATTCATTTTGAAAATGTTTTTGTGTAATGTGAGGTAGAATTCAGATTTATTCTTTTGCAGGTAGCTTTTCTAGTATGATTTGTTTATAAGACTATTCATTCTCTATTGAATTGTCTTCGTGTTCAAAATTGCAAAACAAATGACTGTAAATGTAAGTATTTAATTTTGGGCTCTCAATACTACACTGCTTGATTACTGTTATTTTCTAGTAATTCTTATAATTAAAAAGCGTGTTTCATTTAACTTTGTTCTTTTTCAAGATTATCTGGGCTTCTTCTGAGTCTCATGCATCTCATTATAGATGTTGAAATCATGTTGTCAATTTCTTCCACAAAAAAACTTAAAGAAAAAAATACACACACACATGCATACACACACCAACTGGGATTTTAATTGGTATTGGATCAGCTGTGAAATAATGATAGAAGCCTGTGTTCCATGAATATGATATATCCTTCCATTAGATATTCTTTAATTCCTTTAAATGCTATTTTGTGGTTTTTAGTGCACAACTCATGTGCTTCTTTTTAAAACTTTGTGCTTAAATATTTTATTCTTTTTATAGTATTTTAAGCCACATTGTATGTTTTTTTTATTTCAAAAGCTTTAGGGGTATAAGTGGTTTTTGTTACATGGATGAATTGCGTAGTGGTGAAGAATCTGTCCTTTAAGTGTACCTGTCATCCAACTAGTGCACACTACCCGATAGGTAATTTTTCATTGCTCAGTCCCTTTTCGCCCTTCCTTCTTCTGACTCTCCAGTGTCCATTATATCATTCTGTATGCCTTTGCAGACCAATAACTCATATTTCCCTTATAAGTGAGAACATTCAGTATTTGGTTTTCTGTTCCCAAATAACGTGACTTAGGATAATGGCTTCAATGAAATTGTTTTCTTAATTTTACTTTTGGATTGTTAATGGCTAGTATATTAACATTTTTTGTTGTTGTTATTGAGGTCTTATTCTGCCATCTTGCTGAACTTGTTTCTCTGTTTTAATGATTTTCTTAGAATGTTCTATATAGATTATGTTCTTTGAAACTAAAGTAGTTTTATTTTTTTCCTTTTCAATATTAATACTTTCTTTTCTTGCCTAATTACCCTGGCTAATATTTTTAATATATATTATTTTGCATAGAAGTGATGAAGGTGTATATCTTTGTTTTTTTCTCCCCTAGCTTAGGAGAAAAGCATTGAGTCTTTCACAAGTATTATGTTGGCTGTGAATTTTTTCTAATTCCCTTTATCAAATTGAGGAAATTTATTTCAACTGTGATTCTGCTTAATAGTCTCATTATAAAGAGGTTTGTGTTTTGTCAAATGCCTTTTTGTTATATTTTAATGATTGTGTAATTTTGTCCTTTTTTCAGTAAATCTAGTATATTGCATTAATTGATTTTTGGATGTTAAAACAACCTTGCATTTTTTAGATAAATTCCACTTGGTCCCAATGTATAATCCCTTTTTATGATACTAAATTAAGTATGCTAATATTTTGGTGAATAATTTTTTTTTTTTTTTTTTTTTTTGTGTTGGAGTTTCACTGTTTCGCCCAGACTGGAGTGCAGTAGCCGCTCCCGGCCACTGCAGCCTCGACCTGCTGGGCTCCGGCGATCCTTCCGTCTCAGCCTTCCGAGTAGCTGGAACTACAGGCGTGCGCTACCACGCCTGGCTAATTTTTTTGATTTATTGTAGAGATGAGGTCTCACCAAGTTGCCCAGGCGGGTCTCGAACCCGCGGGCTCAGGCAATCCACTCACCTCAGCCTCCCAAAGCACGGGATTACAGGCTGAGCCACCGAGCCCGGCTTGGTGTTTACTTTGAAGTTATAAAGGAAGGGACACTTCTACAATGAAGTAATTTGACTGTCCCCAAATAGAAGGTGCTCCATATTTGCCTTTGTCCTTTCTGTTTTTACCAGAGGTTGTTCGTTTCAGAGGGAAGGAGCAGAAAGGGAGACAGCCTCACAGTACATTACTGCTTGGAAAGGAATCACAGCTTAATATCTGCTTTAATGAGTAGCAACTACCTATCCCATTCTTGATCTGACTTAGAATGTTGAGCTACTTCACTAATGTAAAGAAATGGCAGAATACAAATTTGCATACGTCATTTTTGACCTAGTTTAGCTAATCTGGCAAGCCGTTCCCTCTACCTTCATCCCCACATTTTCTCTTCCTCTTCCTTGCGAAGTATAGCCCTTTATTATACTCCAGTCCCTCTTGGGTTAGAAGAGGCCTCTGGACGTGGCAGAAACATATTCGCTGAATTTTAGCAAGAATCTCTAGAACGTCTCTTTTCCTTAATCCTTGACTTCATGAACATTGTCCAGGCCTTTTTTCTTAATTCTGGAAGGTTGCCCGTATTTTTTTTTTCCAGAATGGAGTCAGGCTGACTTAATTTAGGAACAAATTCATTCTAGTAGTCCACCTCATGGTTCAAGTCAAATTTAATATCATGGAATGTAAGGATCTGAGGTCTGCTTAGACTTGTGGATAAAAAGGAAAGACAGTACCACTGCAGTCGCTGCTTCTTCACCTACCTGAGGCCTCAGGTGAGCGAGTCACTAGGGCTTTTCTTCGGCTAGATGTTACTGTGATGGATGTCTCTGCAGTGGCCCCGTTTTCAGTTGTTTGTTCTCATATTGGGACATGAGAGGTGGAATTGGATCTCAGAAACCATCTTCTTGGAAATCCCACCCCATGATGATGCTCCCTGCCCAGCTCCCTGCAGAGTCATCCTCTGGTCTGGCTGCTCCAAGGCTGTGGGGAGAGCTGTCTTTCTTTGGCTCAAGTTCTTTTGTAGGAAAGTAAGTTGTGGCCTCTCTAGACATCAAAACATTTCTCTAACCACATCTCAGTCACCAAAACAAAATTACCTGTGACCCATTGTACATCTAAACCAAAAACATGGTTATCAGAGCACTCGTGTGGACTGTATGCTCTTTCTTCTTTGAAACTCCTCATCTGTGGCCAAAAACAGCTTTGGCCTTCCTCTGCAAGGATGTTTTATTTTAGCTCTAGTAGTAGAGAAAATATTTTTTCACGTTTTTTTCTAAGGTTTCTCTTTGCTTCTACAAGCACTTTTCTACAAACCCTGCCTGGAGAACTGTAACGGTAAAGCTCCTTTGAAAGTGGGAGATGGGTGGAAATGAGCTGTCTGTGGAAACTCACCTGTAGTTGGTTTGGGCCAAAAGGGGAAAGTGAAGGGAAGGGTGAATTTTATTTTATTTTATTATTTTTCAAAGAGACAGGGTTTTGCTATGTCGCCCACATGGGGGTGCAGTAGCTATTCACAAGCACAACCATAGCTCACTAAAGCCTTGACTCCTGGGCTCAGTTGACCACACTGCCTCAGCCTCCCCAGTTGCTGGGACTGCAGGCATGTCCAGAAAGGGTGAATTTCTGAAGGCTTTGAGATTAGATTTCTAGAGCATGATGATGACATACTTATGATGGGTTGGAAAAATGATTCTTTTATTTATTTATTTTTGAGTTGGAGTCTCCCTCTGTCACCCAGACTGGAGTGCAGTGGCCGCTCCTGGCCACCGCAGCCTCGACCTGCTGGGCTCCGGCGATCCTTCCGCCTCAGCCTTCCAAGTAGCTGGAACTACAGGTGTGCACTACCACGCCCGGCTAATTTTTTGATTTACTGTAGAGATGAGGTCTTGCCTGCCCAGGCAGGTCTCGAACCCGCGGGCTCAAGCAATCCACTCACCTCAGCCTCCCAAAGGCGCGGGATTACAGGCTGAGCCACTGAGCCTGGCTATCTTAACTATTTTTACGTGAAACTCAGTGGCATTAAATATATTCATAAAGTTGTGCAACCGGCTGAGCTCGGTGGCTCAGCCTGTAATCTCAGAGCTTTGGGAGACAGAAACAAGTGGGTTGCATGAGCCCGGGGATTCGATATCAGCCCGGGCAATTTGGCAAGACCTCGTCTCTACAATAAATCAAAAATTAGCGGGGCGTGGTAGCATGTGCCTGTAGTTCCAGCTACTTGGACACTGAGGCAGAAGGATCACCAAAGTCCAGCAGGTCGATGCTGGGGTAGCTGTGAGCATGCCACTGCACTCCAGTCTGGGCGACAGAGTGAGACTCCAACTCAAAAAAAAAAAAAAAAAAAAGTTGTGCAACCATGACCACCATCTATCTCCAATACTTTTTTCATCTTGTATAAATGAAACTCTTCCTCCATGAAACACTAACTTCCTATTCACCCTTTTCCCCTAGCCCCTGGCAACCATTACTCTACTTTCTGTCTCTATGACTCTGACTACTCCAGGTACCTCATAAAGTGGAATTATACAGTAGTTATCCTTTTGTGTCTGGCTTATTTCACTTAGCACAATGTCCTCAAGGTTCATCTATGTCATGTAGCATGTGGCAGGATTTCCTTTTTTTTTTTAAAGCTGAATAATATATACCACATTTTGCTTATCCATTTATTCACCCATAAACACCTGGGTTGCTTCTACATTTTAGCTATTGTAAATAATGCTGCTATAAATGTGAGTGTGTAAATATCTGCTCAAATCCCTGCTTTCAATTATTCTGGGTATATATAACAGAAGTGAAATTGCTAGAGCATATGTGCTCATTATATCCTGCACCATATATGTATAGCTAAGTGACATTACACACCATTTACCATGACATAAATAAGTATGGCACAAATAAAAACTTACCTAATCTGAAGGTCCAGAATAATCTGCCTTTTGTCTACATTTTCAGTATAAACCTTAACACCATTGATCCTGAGGGGCTGAAACAAGAAGTAGCTTATTTAAAAATACTCAGAGGTTAAAAAAAAGTCAAACTTTACAAGACAGTATAAAGATATGAGGGGAACCCCAAAAGACCCAGAACTTACTTATTAAAAATTGTGTATTTATTCTTACCTGTTTAAACTGCAGTCACCTTCAAAGTATTCTATGTTTGATGCAATACACCTATTGAGATGCTTTTTCCCCTGCTCAAAACAGTTAGTGAACTCATTGATTTTGTTGCCTTTTGATACTTCTGTTTTTTATTTCATCTTTTCCACACTGGCAAAACATTTCCCTCTGAGAACTTTTTTCATCCAGGGAAACAAGAATAAAAGTTGCTCAGGGTGGATTAGGTGAATAGGGAGGGTGGGGGCACAGGGGTCATGCTGTTTTTGGTCAAAAACTGCTGAACACTCAGCACGGTGTGGGTAGGTGCCTCGTAAATAACCTATCATGAAACAGGCAAACACCCTGAAAGAATCTCCAAAAAATAAATTCAACGAAGCCGAATGCAGTGTCTCACAACAATACTTGCTGGTAAGTGGTGCCAGTGGGTTCTTAGAACACTTACCTAGCGAGGGAAGCCTGTATTACAGGGGCCCACCCTCCAAAAAATAATTCTGGGTTTTTTTGGGGTCCACTTCACAAAGACAATAAGCTTTGGTTTTAGACTACAACACAAATTAAAATTCTGCTTTCACAATATGCAAGCTGCTTGGGTTTTTTTGTTTGTTTGTTTTGAGTTAGAGTCTCACTCTGATGCTCAGGCTAGAGCACAGTAGCATAATCACAGCTCTGCAGTCTTGATCTCCTGGGCTTAGGTGATCCTTCTGCCTCAGCCTCCTGAGTAGCTGGAACTATAGGCACGTGCCACCACACTTGGCTAATTTTTTAATTTTTTTGTACATACGAATTCTCACTACATTGCCCAGGCTGATCTTAAACTTCTGGGCTCAAGCAGCCCTCTCACCTAGGCCCATTCCAGATGACTAAGCATTTTCTAACAAAGAACAAATACCTAAAGGTCACCTAAGGGACATGACCAGCACAGAGTCTGAACAAAGCACCCTTCAAGGGACTGCACATGCCATTCTAACTTGTTCCTTCATCAGACAGTCTAGGTTTGCTTGCCACTTGTAAGATGTCAATGCAGAGACAAAAGTGGCAAAGCTACCTTTACTGAATCAACACTCCTCTTAATAGTCTTACTGTTCTCCAAGGATCTTCTTACTTAGTTGGTAGCAAACTTAAAGTATGTGTAATAGAAAGTAAACATAATTAAACTGTCCCTAAAATAAAATATAATAAAAACTGGGGTTAGAATTTTAAACATCAGCTGGGTGTGGTGGCTCATGCCTATAATCCCAGCACTTTGGGAGGCCAAGGTGAGGACTGCCTGAGCCCACAGGTTCAAGGCCAGCATGGGCAACTTGGCGAGACCTCATCTCTATAATAAATTTTAAAAAATTAGCCAGGCATGGTGGTGCATGCTTATGGTTCCAGCTACTTGGAAGACTGAGATGGAAGGACCACCTGAGCCCAGCATGTTGAAGTTGTGGCGGCCATGAGTGTGCCACTGCACTCTAGCCTCGGCAACAGAGTGAGACTCTGACTCAAAAAAAAAAAAAAAGAGCTGGGCTCGGTGGCTCAGCCTGTAATCCCGTGCCCTTGGGAGGCTGAGGTGAGTGGATTGCCTGAGCCTGCGGGTTCGAGATCCAGCTGGGCAACTAGGCAAGACCTCATCTCTACAATAAATCAAAAAATCAGCCGGGTGTGGTAATGCATGCCTGTAATTCCGGCTACTCAGAAGGCTGAGGCGGAAGGATCGCTGGAGCCCAGCAGGTCGAGGCTGCGGTGGGCGGGAGCGGCCACTGCACTCCAGTCTGGGCGACAGAGTGAGACTCCAACTCAAAAAAACAAACAAACAAACAAACAAAAAAAGAGTTTTAAATATCCACAAATGTAAGCAGACCTTACATTAGGAAACAGCAAACTATGGTCTACAGGATAAATGTGACCTTAAACTTGTTTCTGTACAGCCCTGATTAAAGGGCTATAAAAGAAAGGAGGGAGCATAGGAGAATGTACCACAGAGCCATCAGGTGGAGTCAAAGCTGTAACACTTACGATCAGGCCATGACCAGAAAGAGTTTGCAACCCCTGCTTTACAGCATTCTAACTTGTAATTGTGACTTTAACTTGCATTCACACCACATTTTAACTTGTGATTGTGTTTCTCCCATCCGTGATTACCATTTTAGGTTACGGAAGTTAAGGTAAATCTTAAGTGTCAAGAAGGCATCCTCTGCGGGCACGTGGGCACCTGAGCAGGATGGCCACGCCTCAGGCATGCCACTTATTTGAAGGTCTAAAGCTAAGAGAAGCAGCAGTGAATACAAGCAAGTACCACGCCTGAGCCTGCACTGGAAACACAGGCTAGAGGCTCTGCCTCTGAGATGGGACATTCACTGCACACAGAAAGTCAGCTTCCATGACCAGTAGCCTGGAGAGTGTGAAGCAGACACTGACAACCACTAGCAAGTGACAGACACCCACAGCAATTGGGCCAGACCCTCTCTTGGCCATATCTATCACAACTCTGAACTGTATGTACTGCATGCACCAATATGTGCAAATTATATGTGTGTGTTTTAAAGTACTATCAGATTCTGAGTTTTGGGGGTTTTTTTTGAGTTGGAGTCTCACTCTGTCACCCAGGCTGGAGTACAGTAGCACACTCACGGCCACTGCAGCCTCAACCTGCTGGGCTCAGGCAATTCTTCTGCCTCAGCATTCCAAGTAGCTGGAACTACAGGTGCACACCACCATGCCCAGCTAATTTTTTGATTTATTGCAGAGAAGAGGTCTCACCACGTTGCCCAGGCTGGTCTTGAACCCCTGGACTCAGGCAATCCTCTCAACTTGGCCTCCCAAAGTGCCGGGATTACAGGCTTGAACCACCGCTCCCAGTCTGATTCTGAGTTTTTATAAGGCATATAAAAAACAATGTTATCTTGGACTGTTGCTAATTATTTAAACATTCACTTAATAAAATAAAATTTGCCAAGATCCACTCATTTAAATGCAGTCTTGAGTTTCCTTTTACCTATGTAATTAACTGATGCCTATAATTACAGCATTAGACTCCTCAGTTGCTTTTTTAATGTTCCAAGAGGGGTAAACACATTACACTAATCAATTCCTGTACATGAATTCATGAATTCACTTATCGAACTCTCTCAAAGGACAGACTGCTAAAAATCAGTATTTCTAAAAAGGTAATTCTGACAGAATATGGGGCAGGAAGACACGATACAGAAAGTAAAGTAAATGTTAAAGAGAAGCCAGGCAACGAAGGCTGAACTAGCAGGGTCAGCACAGTGAGGCTGGGGGTGCTAGAAGGACCCACTGGACAGAGGCAGGAAAAGGCATGCGGATGAGAGGCAGCCTGAATGGACGTGCAGGCACACACACGAGTCAGACTTTCTTCAGGGGCGATTTTCTCCAGAACGTCATTTAAAGTTGTTTGAAAAATATATACCCAGTTACTTGGAAGGCTGAGGCAGGAGCATCACTTGAGCCCAGACGTCAAGGCCAGTCTGGGCAACATAGCAAGACCCCATCTCAAATAAAAAACAAAAAATAAAATAAAATAAAATAAAAAATACATATTTTTTCTTTTTTCCTTTTCTTTCATTTATTTAATTTAAAGATGTGGGGCACAATTCAGGATTACAAGTGGTCATTGTACAGGTAAGGTTTGGGCCTTCCTTTGGTCCCTACTTTGCCTGGTTTGAGATCAGGTACCCTTATTGATGTTGTGTCCTCCCCACCCCCTGACCCGGTTGTATCCCGCTACTGCCAATCCCTTTCTAAAAAAGACATACTTTTTCATGTTTTCACAGCAATCCCACCACACGCACAAGTAACAATACTTAAGAAGAAACTGACCTGCTGACCCACGTCAACCTTTGTGAAACTAAAGGTGCTAAGGTGGGTGTTTGCTCCCCGCACAGCTGGTTCTATAGTTTCTCGAAACAACTTTTCTATAAACTGGCAAATAAAAGGCCACATGTGTTTTACAGTCTGGAAAGGAAAAATAATTTGTGTCAAACAAAACTTTATAATACATATTATACTAAGTTATCACGAAGAATTATGCTCTCATAATTTACTAAGTCTGGTTTTAAAAAATAAAGGGGGGAAGGATCTTCTTGTGATGCAAAATCAATATGACCTCAATTTTTAAAATGTATTAAAACAATATTGATTAGCCAATATATTGCAGGAATTAATTCTGGTAAAATATTCTACTTAAGCATTTCAGTACATCTAATGATTGCTAAAAATCCTGTAATCTCAACTTGTTACTGGAAACCTTCTTAAACTACATAAATCTTAATAAACACCCACAGATTTTTTAATGACAGACTAACTTCCAGTGATGTAAGGTGATCATTACCCACAACAGTATTGACTATATAGCCCTAAAGATTCATAAAATACAGAGACAAAAGAGATCTAACTCAAAGTGTACTGCTCTAAACACAACCTTTTTTTAAAAAAAATAATTATTATCAATTACTAGGTTTCTTGAGAGTTCTTTCTTTTTTTCATAATGTTTCCAAAAATGTATGATTTTTATAAAATGGACTTGAGCCCTGCCTGTTCAGGAAAGAAGACATGTAGTCAGAGATACAAATGTGAGCATACCCATACTTTTCTCATGTCAAAGACACAGTTCTCACTCTCTGGAAAAACAGCATATTATACTAATTATGACTGAGTTATTTGGGGGAGCAAAAGCCAACTTGCTAAAATCTAAATGTTGCCAACTCCCAAATATGGAAAGATGGTATCTCATCCTCCAGTCCCCAATAATTTCTGGTATTTGCTACATTCGAATCTTACCTTATTTAACCATTCTGCTCTTTCAGTGTCTGGAAAATGAACCTAGGAGAAAAATACACACACACATATGACTTATTGACTTCCAACAACCGTCCAATAAAATGTCAAGGAGGGTGTTTCATATTGTCACTGTATATCCTATGTTGACATGTTTCTTTAAAACATCAGCTCTAATACTTTGGAAACTGATCTCTGAGAAGAAAGTGTGAAATGTGTTACATTCTGAGAATACTTTGAGGCAGAAAAGCTGGATGTCAACAAATGCTATCAGAGCCTTCTCTGCACCCACTGTCCAGAGGAAATTCACTGGTATCTGAAACATGATAGGGTATACAAAAAAAAAAATTTTTTTTTTTTTTGGAGTCAGGGTCTTACATTATCACCCAAGCTGGAATGCAGTGGCATGATCATGGCTCACCATAGCTCCAACTTCCTAGGCTCAGGAGATCCTTCTGCCTCAGTCTTTCTAGGGATTATTTTTGTAGAGATGGGGTCTCGCTATGTTACCTAGGCTGGTCTTGAACTCCTGGTCTCGAGCAATCTTCCTGCCTTGGCCTCCCAAAGTCCTGCAATTACAGGTATGAACCATCATACCTGGCCAATCTCTTCCTTTTTTAAAAAATCATTTTTCTTGTACACCTAATCCTGAATTGTACTCCACATCTTTAAAATTTAAAAACAAATAAATAAACAAAAATAAAAGAATCAGCCGGGTTCAGTGGCTCAGCCTGTAACCCCGTGCTTTGGGAGTCCGAGGTGAGTGGATTGCCTGAGCCCACGGGTTCGAGACCCACCTGGGCAACTTGGCGAGACCTCATCTCTACAATAAATCAAAAAACTAGCCGGGCGTGGTAGCACGCGCCTGTAGTTCCAGCTACTTGGAAGGCTGAGGCGGAAGGATCGCCGGAGCCCAGCAGGTCGAGGCTGCGGTGGCCAGGAGCGGCCACTGCACTCCAGTCTGGGTGACAGAGGGAGACTCCAACTCAAAA
>CAUYQG010127081.1:0-41679 GCA_963574415.1 Tarsius wallacei | reverse complement strand
GTCACCCAGACTGGAGTGCAGCGGCCGCTCCCGGCCACCGCAGCCTCGACCTGCTGGGCTCCGGCGATCCTTCCGCCTCAGCCTTCCAAGTAGCTGGAACTACAGGCGCGCGCTACCACGCCCGGCTAATTTTTTGATTTATCGTAGAGATGAGGTCTCACCAAGTTGCCCAGGCGGGTCTCGAACCCACGGGCTCAGGCAATCCACTCACCTCAGCCTCCCAAAGCACGAGATTACAGGCTGAGCCACCGAGCCCAGCTAGTATCGAATTCTTTTTTAAAAAATGTTAGCACTGTGCACCTATTATTGGCTAGAATACTTCAGCTACTCTGTGGGGAAACTGAGACCCAGACAGGTTAAGTAACTTGCTCAGAGTCTCACCATATGAAGTAGAGAGGCCAGAAATGGGACCTGGCTTTGCTGTTGCCGCAACACAGGCTCCTGACCCTTCACTAACACTGATAAGTGTGAGCTCTTGTTCCCTCCCTCTCCTGGGGATATTGCCCAGGTCGGGTCACCCCTCCTTAGAAGTCATTGCTGTCCATCCCTTTCTCACAGTAATGATGTTAGTAATGTGTTTATTGAGCACAGTTTGTGCTTTACACCTAATAACTTATTGAAGCCTTGAGCTGACCTAGAGGGTGATTACCATTTCACAGCAGAGGAGACTGAGGCACAGACGAATACTAGTCATGGGTAGAAGTGAAGCAGCTTGGTGGCGGGTGGAGGGGCCACCATGCTGCTTAAACTTCTCGTGGGGGAAGGATGGGATCTAAGAAGGGTAGGTGAGGGTGACTAGGCTCTGGTATTATGGTGTGTACCTGCCCTGATTTTAGGGATGGTATTCCTGCTGGGCTTTCTGTCTCTGGAAGAGGAAGCCAACAGTGCCTATGTTTAGAGGCCAGGCAGTGGGCAGTGTTGTAGGATGGGGTTTAGGTCATTGGCTCACACACCTCTTCTCTCTGCACCTCCTCTCGGGAGGCCCCGGGCCCACAAGCCTCCAAACGCCAGCGGTCAGGGCTTGGCTCTGCTTGATAGCACAGAATCTACCTGAAGGCAGGGGCAGTGCGGTCACTTTCCCACTCACCTACTTCCACTTGTTCACCATAGCTGGCTCCCTGTAAGTGTTTGCAGTTGATAATCACACTGATGGTATAGGTAATTGCAACAGGTATTTTTCTGGCTTATTTTTCCCTAAGAGACTAAACTGTGTTCAAACTTGCACTCAATGTTTCTAAGAAAACAGGAGGGAAGTTCCCTCATTATTTCTAATTAGGGAAGTAACTCTGATTAGGAGAATCTCATCTGTTATTGGGAGCCGGAGAAGTCTGGTTGTGTCCTTTGGGGCTAGAGAGGCATGAATTTGAATTCTGACCCTACGTGCATTATTTTATCAGCGTATCCTTGGGTTAAGTTGGGTTCTCCTTTGAGTCTCAGTTCCTTCTCTAAAAATGAAAATAATCCATAAGCACAGGTTTGATGTAGAAACCTGTGGTGTGATAGTTAAAAAAGAAAAAGAAATTCCACTCCAGAGACCAGAGTCTCCGGAGTCACAGAAAGTCTGGTCAGAAGTTGGCTGAGCCCTGGGGGCCCCTGTTAGGTTTCTTACCTTTGCAGTTGTCAAGCCCTTCCTTTCTGAAGTCCCAAGTCTCTGAGCCCCATGAGGCCTCCCCACCCTTACCCACATGCCCGCCCATGCTCTGCTGTCACAGAGCCTCTCCTGACAGCCTCCATTGTTCTCCTCACCCACTCTCTTCTCCATACCTCCTCTTCCTGCTTCCTGTCCCCTCCCCACAACAGCAGGGGCTGCTGGATTGCCGTTCTGGGTTCCCTTAAAGTTCTCGCAAACCCATCTCTCTGTGGGCCTGAAGCCTCTCACCTCCTTCCCTGTTGGTTTCTTTCTTTCCTCATAAGGTTCTACCTCCCCAGAGCCAGAGACTGAGTGTCAGTTCAGAAAAGCAGAGAGGATTGCCTCAGAAGCCCTGCTCGAGAGGATCTGATGGAAGGTTGCGACCCAGGAAGGCCAAAGCATATCCCCTCACCTCCCTCAGTCCCACTCAGGTCCTGTATACCACTCCCTGTATCAACCCATTCCCAGATCTTCATTAGCAAAAGACAAGGCAAGAATGGAAAAGTGGCTCCTAGTGGCCTGTGTCCCTTGCTGGAGATGGCAGAGCCTATATGTGAGTGGGTGAGTGAAGAATAAGCCCCACGATGGGCATGCAATAAACGTCTGCCTCTGCTGCCCTGGCCCAGTCCCATAGTACAGTGGCCAGGACCCAGAACGTCCCTGAGCTTGGAGAATTTCAGCCTAAGTGCCTGGAAGCGGGGGTAGGATGCTCTGAGAGTGAGAGTGTGGGACAGGGTACT
This sequence comes from Tarsius wallacei, assembly GCA_963574415.1. Lineage (NCBI taxonomy): Eukaryota > Metazoa > Chordata > Mammalia > Primates > Tarsiidae > Tarsius > Tarsius wallacei. Next base: position 39,309 of record CAUYQG010127081.1, on the reverse strand, counting down.
GGCAAAACAGGCCTTTCTCATAGTGTCAAGCACAGCCAAAGGGAAAGATCCCCTTGGAGCTCTAGGTGATGTTCTCCATTTGTAATAATTCATGTCTTGGCAACCTGTAATCCTGCGCTTTGGGAGGCTGAGGTGAGTGAATTGCCTGAGCCCGCGGGTTTGAGACCCACCTGGGCAACTTGGCGAGACCTCATCTCTACAAGAAATCAAAAATTAGCCGGGCGTGGTAGCGCATGCCTATAGTTCCAGCTACTTGGAAGTCTGAGGCGGAAGGATCGCCGGAGCCCAGCAGGTTGAGGCTGCAGTGGCCGAGAGCATGCCACTGTACTCCAGTCTGGGTGACAGAGTGAGACTCCAACTCAAAAAAACCAAAACAAAACAGTAATTAATGTCACTTGCATCTGAACATCATTTCTCGCCTCTCTTTTGATCCATACACTGACCCTGGTGATAGGGAGAAGTAGGTGCTGGGCATTCTCATTTTACCTTTGGGTAAACAAAGGCATGAAGATTCACAATTAAAGACACTTGGCCTGTCAGAGCAGGGGCGGGGACCTGGGCCCAAGGCTGATTCCCTATGCCAGGGCTCTTTGTTTCTGTCAGTCCTTTGACGTTTCTGGCTGATAACCAGGATACAGGCCTTGAGTTTTCACACTGAAGTGGGACTTCCCTGGACAGTGGGAAGCTGCCCTCCTGTGGGCTGGGAGCAGTTGGGCCATCTGGAGCCTGAGAGCAAGATTGGGATGGCCAGAGCACTGGGGTCACAGAGCTCAGTTGTCACCTCCCTCCATCTGCCCCTCTCTTCCAACTCTACAGCCATCCAGGAGACAACTTGCTGGTCTCTGGGAGAGCCTGGCCATTGCCTTGAATATTCTCTTCTCTGGGCAACTTGGCTTCCTGGCCAGAGGATTAACTTGGGGCAAGAGGCTTTGTCTTCCCAGCAGGGTGATGAGGCCTGCGTGGCCTCTGGAGGCTTCAGGTTGCTTCAGGACTCCAGAGAAAAGTAGCCCTAATTAGAAGTAGCACAACAGTGGTGGGGATTTGTTTTCCTCATCATTCCCTCTTTATGAGCACTTGGGAAGACCGTGTTCCTGAGACTTCCTCACAGTTAATTTGCGCAGTATGACCCAGTGTTAGCTGGTGGAATGTGGGCGAAAGCTGTGTGTACCACGACGTATACCACTTCTTAGGCCTGGCCCATAAAACCACCCAGTACAGTCCCTCCAACCTTCTCTTCTCCCCTTCCGAGGTCCTAAGGTCCAGATGGCATAGCTACAAGATAAAGTAGAGCCACTTGAACTCTATTCAATTTGTTTATGAGCCAGAACTAAACTTTTGTGGAGTTAAGCTGCGGAGATTTCAGGATTTCTTCATTGCCACAGCATAACCTAGCTTGTTCTGACTAGTAGAACAGCATGCTAGAATCAAGAGGCCTGGGGAAGTCCCTGCTGTCACTGCCTGACAGTGCGATTTTGGATGCTGGACCTCTGTCTTTGTCTGAGAAAGTAGGACATCTAGACCTCACAGGGCCTGAGATTTGATGAGGCTGTGAAGATGAGAGTTGGGTGAACAAGCTTGTGCTGATACAGTGGAGAGGAATGAATGGTTCCTGAGCTCAGGGTGGAGAATGGGGGCAGGTGACCCCTGTACCTAGGCTGTTTCTTAGCTTTGCTTCAAAGCTTTGAGTACCTTCTCTCAAAGCTGTGAATAGCTTTGCAGAGTACCCTAAAGCACAAAACTGGTTTGATTCTCTCATTTATTTATCTATCCATCTATTCATCCATGCAATATTTCTTGAACATTTATTACATGTCAGACAGTGTGGTAGGTACTGACGTTTCAGTGGTGAACAGAACAGGCCTTGCCCTCTTGGAGCTCGTAGTCTAGCAAGGAAGTCATACACTGACGATAAACTGCACTGGTCACGTGGAATGTCCTCAGCACTCAAAGGAGGTGTGGGCCTATGGTGGCTGTCATGTGGGGAGCCGCTCTGGGAGGTCAGAAAAGCCTTTTCAGCAGAAGTGAATATTTGGCGGCAGTCCATAGAACAGTAGGAGGGAACTAGGCAAAGAGGGGTGGGGTGGGGCTTTCTCAGGAGAGGGACTAGCACATGCCAACGCCCTGTCAGGATGGAGCGGGAACTGCAACCAGGACCAGTGGTAGTGAGAGAGTGTGAGATGAGGCTGGAGAGCAGGAGCCAGATGACTCAAGCCCATGAAGCCAAATTAAGGAGATCAGGTTTTATTCCAAGAGACTTGGATATTATCAAAATTTGAATTGGGAGAGGAAGTGTGGTTTATATGATCAGATTTTGTTTTGAGAAGATCATCTTGGCTGCTGTGTGGAGCGCCAGCTCTTGTCTGCTATATGTGTATCAGCTGGAGGTGGACAGGTGTGTGTGTGTGTGTGTGTGTGTGTGTGTGTACATGTGTGTGAACATGCACATGATTTTAGAAAGGCCACAGCCCGAGCCTTCCCTCTTCTCCTTGTTGTTTGCCTCAGTATGGAGAAAACACACTCCATGCTTGAAACACCAGAGGATGCAACTTCTCCAAGGGATGATGGGAATTCACCGGATACAAATCCTAGTTCTGGGAAGAATGCTAGTGGAGAAAGGAACTATTGTCTAAAATTAGGCCTTGGGAATATTTCAGTGAAGCATATTCTTCCTGCCCCTTCCTTGATGAGGGCTCATCCTGGTTTCCTCCCTCCTGCCCGCCCAGACTTTTGTTCTCCAACCTCATCCTCCTTCTGACCAGTTCATCTTCTTTGCTCACCTAGCCCCACTCTGCTCTGAGAGTACCTGGGGCTAAGGTTGAGGGACTTGTTGCTATTTATTCTAGGCCCTACTGGGCATGAACATAGGATGGTAACCATTGGCTGAGGGAGGTTTCTACTTGGCAGACTGTGTCAAGATTCCTGAGGCCTTAAGTAGGGGAGGGGCCTCTAGGAATAGGTATCCCCTCCTTCTAATAACACTTTTCTAAAAAATATACAGGTCTGGAAAGGGAGACCTTGGGCCTCAGGCAAAAATAACTTAGAGTTCTTGGAAGAAATTTGGATTTCTCTTACAGAAGCACTAAGGTTCAGAGCCCATCCATGTACCACTTGACTTAACTATGACCACCTCAGCTATACTCTTGTCATTTCCTTGCTCTTTAATCCTGTGGACCCCCAAATTGAGTCCTGCTTTAGTCACAGTCCTGCTGAAATAAGGACTTCCCAGCAGTGTCCCCTGCACCCCCCCCCCCCCCCCCGTAGCCCTTGCCCCGGAGGGCAGACAGATTGAGGACTTCCAGGTCTGCTGCATGCATACTCTGACAGCCATAAAATAAGCTCTTTTGTGTTAAAACTGCATATTGCTGTCACCACCATGACTTCTGCTGCTGTTCCAAAGGCCTACATGGTGCCCCAGCAGTGGGACTTTGTGCCCCCTTCTTCATGGTGAGTGCCTAACACTGCTGTGGACAGGTGAACAAGGCCCTTGCTTCTCAGGGCTCAATGAGGCCTTCGAAGTCACTCTGTCCAGCATCCCAGTTACCCGCTTGCCATACGAGTGCCCTGTCCAGCATCCTTGGATGCCAGGGTGCCCAGCACACAGTTGACCCTCAGGAAACACTGAAGGATGAAATCAGTCCTTAGAATGACTGGCGTGTGTAGACCTCTTGTCCCTCTGACCCCTCCAGCATTCTTGGGCAAACTCCTTACTGTAGACTTCTTTCTCAAGAAGCAAGATGGCGCCAGCTGACCTTGGGTTGTAAATATTCCTCATTTCCCAGACTGCTTTGAGAACTAGGAATGGGGAGCCTGTCCCAGATGGGTGACTGAGCCCAGAGACAGGGCACGCTGGGCTGTTGGGGTGATGCCTTTTGGACCGTTGGGACCCAGAGTGTCTCCAGGAAGGACGCCCTGCTGAGAGCCCTCTTGGCTGAGATTACTGGCAGCAGAACCTGGGAAAACTCAGCACCTGGTTTATCTCTGTTTGACGTCCACTGAGGAAAAATGAGAGTGTGCTTCCTTCTCAGAGGCAGAGCTGTTTATATCTGCAGGATCTTGACACACGCGTGCATGCTTTCACAAGCACAGACTGGAAGATGAATGAGTCCCCCATGATGGGCTCCTCGGCAGTGAGTGGACACTAAACAGATCCCAGCCTTTTCCCCTTAGAACAGATGTGCTGCCCTGGAAAAGGGGCTGGGAGCAGGGGTGGAGGTGTCACCAGAGAGGTGACAGGCAGCAGGAGGATTTATTCGTATGGAGGGTAACTTGTGAAGACTTGGGCTGCAGGTGAAGTCTAGGGTAGAAGGAAGAAAACTTCACAAGAGAGACATGGCAGTGTCCACACCCAGCCCTTTAGGCAGAGCTCATCATCTTCCCCAAAAGTGGTGCCCTTCTCAACTTTTCTCTGTCAGGGATCCCATAAGCATTCTTGTCTCCCCAGACTTGGGCAGGTAAGTCCCAAATTTTAAATACTTCCTTCCTAGAATCTCTTGGACTCGTCCCTCCTTTCCAGCCCAGCCCCATCTCCTTCATGCAACAGGATTCCTGGTCTGCAGACACTGCCTCCTGACAGAGGCTGTTGTTCCTCTCTTTTGCCATCTCCATCCTCCTTTGCAACTGACACAAATGTTTCTTCCCTCTTGGGCTAGGTGAGGCCATGTAGCATAAGGCTAAGACCATAGGTTTCAGAATCAGCTGGCCCTGGTTCAAGTTCCAGCTCCACCACTTCCTAGCTGTGTGACCTGAGCAAGTTGCTTAGCTTCTCTCTGCCTTGTTTTCCTTGTCTGTAAAATGGGAATTCTAATTTCACCCAGCTTATAGGACTGTCCCGAGTATTAGATGAGATGATACACAGGACACTGTAAACATTCAGTAGACAGCACAGTTAAGTCCCCTGCCTACAAACCTTCAAGTTGCAAAGTTTCAAAGATGCAAATGTACATTTGCACGTCCAAGCACATAAGTTAGTTCTTATGTCTGGCATACATTGCCACATGCATGCATTCTCTACAAGTGGTTGTGCTTTTGTGAACTTTACTTTACAATAAAGATAAAATAAAATAAATATCTTTATTTCAAACCCAGGATGTCTGGAAGCAGGCGTAAGGACAGCAGTGATGTAGGAGGTACTGTATAGCCTGTATTAGTTGGATACTTAGATTGTATTAGTTGGGTACCTAGACCAACTTTGCTGGACTTACAAACAAATTCGATTTATGAACATGCTCTCAGAACGGAATTCATTTGTATGTAGGGACTTACTGTAGCTGTTCTTAAATGTTACAACCCCCGCCCTCCACCAACCTGCAGTGGCTCCTTGTTGTCTGTGGGACCAAGCCAAGCTTCCCATCCTGGCAGCCAGGGTTCACCATTTCAGCCACTTGAATGGTCTCTCTCTGATCCTGCTCTGGTGGCCTCTTCACTGCCCTACCTGTGCCATTAGTTTCAAGGACTGTTGCTCTCATTTGAAAGTTTCCCCTTCCCATCCTAATGCTATTCTGCTCCCGGACCAAACCTCGTCTCTTCCCTGACACCTGTCTTGACGTCTATGGCCAATGGAGGAATTTGCAATCTGAACCCAGTCATCTTGCTCTTCATCATCTACTTGTGCGGTTTCTCTTGTGTTTTCTACCTTAACCACGAGTGCTTTGAAGGCAGGGACCACATCCTGAAAACTTCTTAGCATGTCCCATTGTGCCATCCACATACTAATGGCTCCTTTAGTGTAGAGATTTGAGAGTTGCCCACACATGATCAGTAGAAACTTCTCTGTCAAATATGAGGAAGCTCTGTCTTGATTTTATAGGAACCAAAAGATCAAGAGTTGTGTCCTGGGGTCACCAAGTGGACCTGTGGCAGAAGTGGGAGGGGAGTTCCAGCCGAGGGCCTGCGTTCCTCCAGGCTAATCCTTTGCTACCTGAGGGGCTCCTGGTCTCTTGGCCAAATTCCACAGTTCTGCAAGTGTCAGTGATGAAAGCCGGAACCAGCCTCATGAGTGCCGGCAGAGGGTTTGTTTTGACAAGGGCAATTTAGTTTAAGTGACTTGTGCTAGCACTCGGGGCGTTCCTAGCAGGGACCTGGCTCACTTCTCTGTCAAGGACCTCTGCCTTAACACCCCTATGCCCTTCAGGGCAAGGGGTCATTTCTGTGGGTACGAGCGTGAGAATTTGTTTCTTCCCTGGCCTTCACTCTCCCAGTCCTGTTCTGCTCTTGGGGCAGCCCAGCTGAGACTCATAGGCTCCAAGAGAAGTTCATCATCCCTCTGGGTGTCAATCCAATTTGCTGCATTAAGCAGTAAAGCCAATAGCTGGGATGATACCCAACAGCAGAGGACTTCTAAATGTACTGGATGATTTGTAGCAGACTTCCTCTTTTAATTATTTTTGGCTCATGCTGAAGTCAGATCAGTCTGTATTCCTTGTGTACATAGAGGCTGCCTGGAAATGACTGTGGTTGGGACAAACCAGTTATTACTTGATGTGTTGCCCATGCTCCTACTCAGCGAACATTTAATGAATAGTTTCTGCATGCTAGGTGCTATAGAGATGCTGGCAGCTTCGTGAGCTGTGGCCCCTGCCTGGCTTGCTCTGGAGGAATAGTTTGCTATGGATAATTCCCAGAGTGGATGAGGACCTCAACTGGACAGGAGAAAACTAGCGGTTGAGTGTTGTACTGGCAACTCTTCTGACATCTCTGCCTTGCTGGTCAAGGTTTAGGTTGTCCAGGTCCAAAGGTGGCTTTTTTGAGTCAGGGTTTCACTCTATTGCCCAGACGAGAGCAGTGGCACGATCACAGCAGCCTTGACCTCCTGGGCTCTGACAATTCATCTGCCTCATCCTCCTGAGTAGCTGGAACTACAGGCATGCACCACCACATATAGCTTATTTTTTGTAAAGAAGAGGTCTTGTTGTGTTACCCGGACTGGTCTTGAACTCCTGGACTCAAGCAGTCTTCCCACCTCTGCCTCTCAATGTGCTGGGATTACAGGAGTGAGCCGCTGTGCCTGATCCAGACTTGCCAAAGCTGGTTAATTAAGGAAGTGGTCATTTGCTTAGGATAGGGGAGTACAAAGGATGCACCTTAGGGTTCCTCCCCACAGCAGCTTCCTTGGTGCAGACTTCGGTTCACAACCGAATTTCAGGAATGGTCCTATTGCCCGCCTCTAGCCCAGGTGGGCTTATGTGGTGTAGGGGCACAGGGAAACTTCTTCCTGTGTTTTGTGGGGTCAGAACAGTGTGGTCTGCTCCTGAGTCCTTGGAGGGAGGTGAGAAGGGATATCTAGGGTGGGGGTGGGTAGGTGTCTGTCATTTGACAGCTGAGTTGTGAGCAGCTGGGACTAAGAGCGGCTGATGCTCTAGCAGGGAACATGGGGTAATTTGAAGGAGAAGAGGCATCGGACCAGCGTGGAAACCCACCTTTCAGGAGACAATAAGGACTCTTGGACAAGCACAGCAGTGTGTCAACAAGTGCAGAGGAATGCTGGGCCAGGAGTTGAGAGGCAAAGGTTCTGCATGATGGCCCTGGCAGAGGGTGGGGCTGGGGTTGTCAGGGACAGCCTCTGGGTGGGGCAGCCTGAGTTTTGAGGTCACCTTCCTCCACCTCCTCAAATGAGTAAGTTTTTGAAGAAAGAAAGGAACTTGGGTTGTAGAAGTGAAGGGGGGAAAAGGAACCAAGGAATATGAGGAATTGTCAGGCAGAGGCCCCAAGCCCCCAAGCTCTCTTTCTGTTCCCACTAAAGGCCTCAGGGACCTTGCCTGACATGCCTTCTTAAAAGCCCCTCACTCCCCCGACCCCTGCTTCAAATCTGGCTGAGAGGCAGCCCGAGGCCCAACTCTTCCGAAGGGGAGGTCCTGGCACCTTTCGCTTTCTGCTCTTCACTGTGTGGAAATGGCAAGGCTACCAGATAGGAAATTGAGGTTCCGATTCCTATGCTGCCCAGGGCTGGCCTCCTCTTGCTGAGGGCCTCTTGCGGAGGCGGCGGTCCTTGCTTTCACTCCTGAGGTAGAGGTTTACCACATGCCTCCAAATTCCCTGCTTTTAGGTAAAGGGTCCCACTTTAGGCCTGTCACTGCCAAGCAAGAGCCTGCAGAGAGCACTGGACAGAACAGAGGAGCCCTGTTTCGAGCAGGGGTGGCCCCCATCTCTGGAGGCCTCTGGTGCTCTTGGGGAGACCTCTGGGGCATTTCCCATAAGGGGTGTGGGAATGGCAGCCTTGCCCCCAGCTCTTGCCCAGCCCTCCAGGCCTGGCTGAAAGGCTCCCACTGCTGTGCACCATGCACCGAGGTTCTGGACCAGAACCTGGCTTGGATCTGGCCATGTGCCACTTTTCCTGGAAGATAGTGCCCAGAAAATCACCCAGGCCTGTGCTTGGTACTTCAAGATACTTGACAAATTAGTGCTGTTCTTATCTTCCCATGCTCCTGGGGCCTGGGATTGATTGGTTGAAGCTCCCAGTTTCTTGCTTTCACTAAGTCTAAACCTAGATAGGCAGTGGAAGAATAATTGCTTTCCTGACATTTTATATTATTGCCCTATTTAGTCCACCACTTAATCTTTACACAGTCTTTGAAAAGTAGATTGTATCATTCCTATTTTATGGGAGAAGATTCTGAGGCTCACTAAGTTTCAGTTACTCAGTCACCACCGAATGGGATACAGGACCTGAACTCAGGTCTTTGATACCAGATCCCATGTTCTTTCCCCACCCAGGCTTCATCTCCTTGAGATATTACAGCACCCACTCCCTCTTTTCTTTGAGCCTCTGTTTCCCAACGTGCAGGGTCCGGCCACTATACTTCCTTCCGTCTTGAGAATCCAGCCCCTCTGTCTGCTTTGTCTCTGATCTGGTTTCTGGGCTTGATTCCAGGTCTTGTCAGGAGCACTGCCCAGAAGCCTTCAACGGTTCTTGGAGTAGCCTTCGTGTTTTCACACCTCCAGCCCCATCCTGCCTTCTCTCGGCTTTGTGTGCTCTGCATGCTTGGTCTCTTCCTTCTGCCCTGGAGCTCAGGGTGGGAGAGGAGGAGGGATGGGATTGGGGCTGCCATCTGGATGCTCAGATCTAGACACTCTGCTGTTTACAGGTATGTTATTCAGAGTCAAAGCAAAGCTCCTGTAACAAAGAGACACCAAAATACAGTGGCTTTAAGAAGATGCTAGTTTATTTCTGTCTCACATCATAATCCCAAAATGACTGGGTCCAGGGTGGTAGGCCAGCTCAGTTCCAAAGGGTTGCTTTACTCCCTTAAGGGCATTATCCTCACCTGTATGATCAAAACTAGTTTGGGGGCCTAACTATTCTCTAGCCCAGAAGAAAGTGTGAAAAGGGTGTTGGCCCAGGTGGGGGTTACATGGACATTGCACAAGTCACAAGGCCATGCCTGCAAGGGAGGCTGGGAAATGCCATCTGACTGGGCAGCTGTTTGCTCAGGGCTGTGTATTGCTTTGGAAGAAGTGGACAATGATTTTAGGTGGACAACCTACAGTCTCTGCCACAGCCTTGTAAAAAATTATTTTTTAAATAAAAAGGTGTAAATCTCAATGATCTATTCTTAAGGAGGGTGGTGAGAAGTGGTAGTTTGATAATCTAGTCCATCAGAGGGATCCCAGGTGAGAGTATGCCAGGAGGGTCGGTCTGCAAGTGAACATTTGCTACTCTTTCTGCTAGCTGTCTTTATAGACTTCCATCATAATGGTTGAATTTAACACCTCAACCCCCAGCACCCAGGTCATGGGGGAGAAGACAACACTAACTTCTCGTGTCTCTAGAATTGGGGCAGTTGATGCTGCCCACGGCCTTGGTGCCAATCCTGGTTACCCTCCCTACCCCTTGTTAGCACAGTCAGGAGAGAGTGGAAACCAGGAGGGCACATCTTTCTCTGGGAGGCTGAATCACATCAAGAGCAGACCCCCAGAGTTCTAGAATGTCAGGGTTCTTGGGAAGCAGCTGAGAACTGTGTGGCTGTGTTCTCCCATTTTACATAGAAAGAGGCCCTCTGGAGGGACTTGCCAAGCTGGCCCAGCCTGTGAGGAAAAAGGCTGCAGTACAGCAGATCAGGTCTTTTGCTGTTCTCCAAGCCTTTCCACGAGACTCATTTCCATATTAACACATTTCTCCTACATGCTCTGCCTCTGGGGATTTCCCAGTGAAAGTCCCAAGGTCAGCCTGCTAGTGAGGGACTCTCCAGCACTAGACCCAGGTCTCCCAGTTCCCAGACCAACGGAGCTGTGCACTCCACTCACAGGGACACACAGACTTGTCTCACGGCTCATGTCTCCGATAGGAACCACCTCTACACCCTTGGTGGCCATGGCAGTTAGTGCTATACTCATCTTTCATTTAATACTGATGTGGGTCTGAGCCTTCATGTGGATGAGGATTGTCTTAGTCCATTTTCTGTTGCTATAACCAAATACCACAGATAGTGTAATGAATGTATAAAGAATAGAGGTTTATTTAGCTCTGGTTGTGAAGTCCCAGAGTATGATGTGGGCATCTGCTGTCATGACATGGTGGATGGTGTCACACGGCAGGAGTCCAAGAGTGTGCATGTCAGCTCAGGTCTCTCTTCCTCTTCTTATAAAGTCACCAGTACAATCATGGGGGCCTCACCCTGAAGACCTTATCTAATTCTAATTATTTCCCACAGGTCCCACCTGCAATCAACATATGAATGAGGATTAAGTTTCCAACACGTGAAATTTGGGTGATATATCCAAACCATAGCAGGGATCCTGTAACCCCTTTCCCACCTTGTGTTTGATGCTTGGTGTCCGAGGCAACAGCAACTAAGAGTCTGGGACTCTCTCCTGCTGTGAACTGAAATATTTGAGGCCTTGGAGGTACCCTATAGCCATCAATTTCCTTTTCCTCCAGGTATTTATTTAACAGGTATTTATTGGTGTCAGCCTCTGTCTTGGATGATGGAGACACAACAGTGAGCCCAGGAGGCCTGGCTCTCACCTACTTCTCACCCCTTCAGACCTCTGATGGCATCGCCAGCCCTAGCCTGTACTGCTTTATACCTGTACCGTGTTTGCCTTGGTGTCTTATTAGCAGGTGTCTTTTGTTCAATTTTAGAGATGAGGGCATTGAGATTACATCACTGGCCCCTCATCACAAGGCTAGCACCCAGAACTGCTGGCTCCCAGTATAGCCCCAAATCCCTGCTGAGGTGCCCAGGGTGCGCTCTGTCCCCAAAGGGCAGCCTGTGCCGTGCTGGATGGTGCAGGCCTGCCCCACAAACAGAGCCCCATCCAGGTCCTGCACTCAGTTGGAGGTTAGGTAAGCGCTTGGTGGCAGTTTCGCTTTCTTTTTCCTGTTTTTTTCTTCCAAATTCAGCTGACCTAAAATGAGCCCCAGGGAGGTGAGGAATGGAGGGAGGGAAGAGGCGTGGGTGGAAGGGTGGGTAAGGTTAGGGGATGAGGAAGGCACGAGAGAAGGCATATTTCACCTGTGTAGGGTGGAAGCCAGAACTCCATGTTCAGGTGGGGTGTTTTCTTCCCACCCCTGACTCTGACTCCGGCTTTTTGTCAGCCCCCTCCCTCCACCTACACGGCTGGCACCTCCCTCAGCTGTCACCACCACTCACACAGAACAATGAAGGCTTGTCTGACTTTCCTGGAGGGGATGAGGGAGCTGAGGGTGGGGGAGCTTGGGGGAGGGGGGATAATTGTTCTCCAAGATGAGACTTTTGGAAGAGAGAAACTTTATTGCACTCAGAGTATAAATAAACTTCTAGCCCACAAAACTTCTTGCCAGGCCACAAAGCAAACTCCTCCTTACCCCAGAGGTCAGAGAACTGCCAGAGAAGCAGTTTGTGGGTGGGCGAAACATCATCAGCTTCTCTGGAAAGCCTTTGCAAGGTACTCCTGCCACACCAACCTCTCCTTCACCCCGTCCCCATCCCCCCACCCCAACTCATATCCTTGGTTTGTGTGGGAATGTATCTGCAGTCTCCTCTGCTTTGATTCCCACGCCTGGGTGGGGGTGAGGGATGGAGATCATTGCCTGCCATAGACTCTGAAGGACTCTGACTTCCTCTGGGATTCCCCACAGATCCATCAAGGGTCAGATGGGGGACTTTTGTACAACTTCCAGGTGTGAAAGGCTGTCTTTAAAGCTATAGCTTGTATGCTGTGATGCTGAGCATTTCATCGCATTTCAGGAGAACGGAGTGAGGAGTGGGAGGCAGAATATTTGAAATCAGGAATTTCTCTGAAATCTGAAAATCTTGTAAGTGGCATTTATATCTAGAGGGGAATGCAAATTGTCCTGCCTGAGTAGCCAGAGAACTATGGAATGGCTCAGGTGGCAAAGACCTTGGCCATCCCACTGCCTTTGGGTTTTATAGATGAGGAAGCTGAGAGACACAGAGGGGGCAGGTGAACCAAGCCACATGCTCACTGTTTGCAAATGGGGTGCAAGAATTCTGCCCCCAAGCTACCAGTACTTTTTCTACAGACAGTCATTTATTGCTCTTGGGTAAGCCCTTCTCCCCATGCTTTTTATTTATTTTTATTATTATTATTGTTTTTTTGAGTTGGAGTCTCACTCTGTTGCCCAGACTGGAGTGCAGTGGCACGCTCCCGGCCACCACAGCCTCGACCTGCTGGGCTCCGGCGATCCTTCCGCCTCAGCCTTCCAAGTAGCTGGAACTACAGGCGCGTGCTACTACGCCCGGCTAATTTTTGATTTATTGTAGAGATGAGGTCTTGCCAAATTGCCCGGGCGGGTCTCGAACCCGCAGGCTCAAGCAATTTTTAATTCATCCACTCCCGAAGTCCCATGGCATGCTAGAGAAGTGGGTGTTCAGTTTGATACTCCTATCTAGACAGACCTAGTTACTTCAGTCATCACACCTGAGCCCCCATCCGAGACCCCCCTGTCCCTTGGGCTTCAGCCTACGGGCCACCTTCCCTTTTCTGCCACTACATCTCACGCTCCTGAAAGCCACAGAGAGAGGCTGTCCTGAGCCTGACAGGTAAATCTGTGCTCTTGGGAAATGGCCCCTCTGAGGTAGAAGGCAGGAGGCAGGCAGGTCTCTCTGGGGCCCTAAGGTGGGCCATCAGTTGCCCAGCAGTTTGATATTCTGCAAGTCAACTGTGATCTGCCCCTAGACCACAGTGCCCTGGGTCCCTCCCACCTTGCCTCCCTTCGGTAGCAGCACTGTCCAACAGAAATCTAATGAGAACTGCATGTGTTTTTTGCCCGGTGGACAAAAAAGTAAAAACAAACAAAATAACCCACAGGTGAAATTGATTTAAATAATATGTTTTATTTCACCCAATAGATACAGAGATTTTATCATGCAAGTAATATAAAAAATTATTTCAAACTCTGCTGTGTATTTTACACTTATGGCACCTGCGTTTCTGGTGCTCAGAGCCATGTGTGGCTGGCTAGTGGCTCTAGTGGTGGACAGTTCAGTTCTGCAATAGAGTTCTATCCTCATTTTCCTCTTTGGTCCCTTCCCTTTCTCTGCCTCTGGATAAATCAAGTCCTCCCCAATGCTTTCTCCCTTTCCTGCCAATCATCTGAGAAAGCGTCACCATGACTTATGACTTGCAGTCTGACTCCTCCTGTACCCTCTCTCTCAGAGGTCACCTGTGTGTGGGCCCCTGAAGCTTTGGCTCATCTGTCTCTTTTCAGCCTCTTCCACAGCACCTGACTCTGTTGACTTTCTTTCTCTTCCTTTAGCTGTCATGACACTCTTATTCATATTCCACTCACTCCAAAGTCAGTGCCTCCCTGGACTTCCCTATGTGGTTTATTGTAATGCGGCAACCCCAAATCTGAGAGGGCTGGCACCGAAAGTTCCTTATCTATTACAAAGAAGTCACCTGGAGGTCCAGCAGGGAAAGACATTGGTCTATTAGATCTTGCAGAAAGCACGATGGCGGCCAATAAGTGAAGAAAGAATCAGATCAGGAGGCACCCATGGCAACCAGTTGGTGAAGAAAGTATTCGTGCCTCAGGGAAGTACAGCAAGCTGTTTTATAGGCAAGCAAGTTAATCACGTTTCTATCTGGTGTTTACAATTACATTGATTACACCTGAGGACTACAGTGTTTTCAGCTTTGCTTGGCCACCTGCATTCCGCAACTCATTATTGGGAGTATGCATAATAGCCTTGGCCAGAGACTGTTCCTTGGGGGAGAGGCAGAAAGAAGCCAGCTAGAGGGGAAAAGAGTCAATGTCCAGACAACTACCTCACAGTTATGAACCAAAGCCCTCCCTTTCTCACAGAGACTTCACCCAGGCTCAAACACTCCTCGCAGATGCCTTGCTTGGGGACCACTCCCTGGTCCCTCTCATCTGTGCCATGGCTACAACCTCTTTTTTTTTTTGAGTTGCAGTCTCACTCCGTTGCCCAGACTGGAGTGCAGTGGCCGCTCCCGTCCACCGCAGCCTCGACCTGCTGGGCTCCGGCGATCCTTCCGCCTCAGCCTTCCGAGTAGCTGGAACTACAGGCGCTCGCTACCACACCCGGCTAATTTTTTTGATTTACTGTAGAGATGAGGTTTTGCCTGTCCGGGGGCGGGTCTCGAACCCTCGGGCTCAGGCAATCCACTCACCTCAGCCTCCCAATGCGCGGGATTACAGGCTGAGCCACCGAGGCCGGCTGCTGCAACCTCTTTTTGATCTTTCTGCCTCTAGCATCTTCCCCTTCACTACCTTCTTTCCTGCTGTCAATTTAATCTTCCCGAAGTACAGCTCTGATCACATTTCCCTTTTGAAAGCTGGCAGCATTAGAAGTTGTCATAACAGGGGAACATGCTTATGTTATCACATTAAGTGAAAAACGCAGGATGCCAAATTATGTAAACAGTCAGATCACAGCTTCGTGAGGGCAAACACAAAAAGCCATGAGCAGATTAAGAAAAAAAGAAAGGAAAAGGAATAAAGCAAAAGGTTACTACTGGTTGTCTTCGGGTGGTCATTGATTTTTTTTTTCCTTTTCTATGATTTTGAAATTTTCTATAATGAACATTTTGCATTTTATAATTTGAAAAATTAATGTACTCTTTATTTTTTGGAAATGCAGCCATCAGGAATTTTTCATGATTCCTTGGTCGTGTGCCGGCTCTTTACCCTGACGTAGAAAAAGCCTTGGTGATCTCACCATGAACCACTTGTCTGTGGTTCTTCCCTTGCTTGCTCCACTCAGTCAGTGGTGACTGCCTGGCATTCCTGGGACAGCCTTGGACCCTTCTTCCTCCGCCCCTTCATTTGTGCTGTTTCTGTCACCCGGATGCCCCTCTGCTGTGACGCCAGCTGTCGAATCCTTCCCACTTTCATACATTTCTCCATGAAGTTTTCCTAGTCCCCGCTGCTCAGACAGGATACCTTTTTCTGGCTTGAATCTCTCTTCTCATTTGACTTATCCTGTCAGAAAAAAATTTCTGTAGACATTCAAATTTTCATTTTATCGCTTCTGTTAGAAGCTTCTTCAGTCTGCCGTGCTCAAATTAAAAGCATGTACTTTTTTCCTTCTGTATATAAGTTTAGCATTTCCTCTTTTTGAAGAGTAATCCATATGATAGAAAAGTGGGAGAGCATTCAATAATCCAAAGAAAAAGGTTGAAAAGTACCATCTAGAGACATTCCGTGGCTGTACATTTTGAAATTTAAAAATTTAAATCTAAAATGTGTACATTTGAACAATTAGAATCCTGCTGTATAAGCAATTTAATATTCTCTTTCTCCCCTACTTGACATTGTATTTTGGAAAATTTCTCATGGTGTTCAATTTTTCTCAACTGAAACATTTTAAAGGTTTTGAGATAGTCCCAGGTATTGAGCACCATAATCGAGTTAACTATTTTCCAATTTTTCAACATTTAGCTGTTCTTCATTTTTAAATTTTAGAATCATCCTGGGATATGAAGTCCTGTCCAAGCCCCTGAGGTTTCTGTAGCATACATTGCTGGAAGGGGATGGACTTACTGGGTCAAAGGCTATGAATATTTTGAAGGCACTTCACAAATATTGCTGAATTGCTTTCTAGAAAGGTCATACCAGTTTGCATCTCCACTGATGATGTAGGAGGGTGCTTGTTCCATTGCATTCTTGCCAACATTATTACTATGAAAAATTACTTTGCTATTTCCATAGGCTCAGTTTTGTTTTTACTTGTATTTCTTTGCTTACTAGTGAGGGTTTACATCTTTTTATATCACATACTTGTAAGTCATTTGTAGTTTTATTTTGAATAGCCTGTTCATCACATTACCCATTTTTTAAAATCCTATTTTTAAAAATTTACTTTTGATTTTTTGTAAGAGATGAAGTCTTGCTTTGTTAGTCAGTCTGGTCTCGAACTCTTGGTCTCAAGCAATCCTCCCGCCTTGACCTCCTAAAGTGTTGAGATTATAGGCATGAGCCACTGCCCCCAGCCTTACATTGCCCATTTGTTTTTGTTAAATTTACGTATGTCTTGTTAATTTATAATACACTTTATATATTAAGGGTATCATCTCCTCTGGCATGTATTTTGTACACTGAGAGTTTCTGAAATTAGCTTGATGATGGGGTTAGAGACTGTTAAGCCTGCGGAGTTTGTGTCCTCCCAGCCGCTTCCAGGCCTATGTGTGCCTTTCCCACTAGATCTTGAGTTCTGGAGAGCAGGGCCGGGTGGCCAGTGTCAGTTTCTCAGACACCCAGCACGATGCTCAGCATTGGGCCCTCAGTCAGTGTTTGTTGAATGAATTAAGAGGATGTCCTGCTCATGAAAGTACTATTATGTGGAAACTGGTATTTCTTTCTATGTGTATACACAAGGTCTGGGGTCTTCCTAGGAATAAGTAGTTAAAGATGACAAAAATAAAGTGTACAGTGTAGCTACTTCTCTCTAAAAGCACACCTGTGCAAGTTACAAAATAAATTAAGTCACTTGTAATTGTTGTTATTTGCTTTATAAATTTAAGAGAATTAAGACCACAATGAGATACCTCTTCACTCTTACTAGGATAAATATCAAAAAACAAAAGACAACAAAGCAAGTGTGGGGAGTGGGTGGAGAAATCAAAACCCTCACACATTGCTGGTGGGAATGTAAAATGGTGCAACTGCTTTGGAAAACAGTTGGACAGTTCCTCAAAATGTTAAACATAGAGTTACCATGTTACACAGCAGTTCCACTCCTAGGTATATACCCAAGAGAACTGATGCCATCCATGTAAAAACTTGTACTTGAATGTTCACCATAGCAACATTATTTAATTTGTGTCCAAAAGTGGATACAACCCAAATGTCTATAACTGATGGTAGATAAACAATATGCAGGATAGACCTGTACTATGGAATATTACTTAACCGTAAAAAGGAATGAAATACTGCTACAGGTTGAGCATCCCTGATCTGAAAATGTGAAATTCAAAATGCCCCCAGATCTGAAACTTTGAGCTCTAACATGACACAAGTGGAAAGTACTTATATAAGTACTTAACACAAACTTTGTTTTATGTAAAAAATGATTGAAAATATTGTGTAAAATTACCTTAAGTCTATGTGTATAAAGTGTATATGGAACATAAATGAATTTCCTGTTTAGGCTTGTATCACATCTGTAAGATACATGATGTATATGCAAATATTCCAAAATCTGAAAAAAATCAAAAATCTGAAATGCTTCTAGTTTTAAGCATTTTGGTTAAAGGATACTCAACCTGGGTGTGCTACCACTTGGATAAACCTTGAAAATACCATGCTAAGTGAAAAAAGCCAGACTTAGAAAGCTTATCTATTGTCTGCTGCCATTAATTCAGTCATTCATTTATTCATTCATTCATTTGTCAGAGTCTCCCTTTGTCGCCCAAGCTGAACTGCAGTGGCATGATCATGGCTCACTGCGGCCTCAGGCTCAGGTAATCCATCTGCCTCAGCCTCTCGTATAGCTGGGACTACAGGCATGGGCCACCACACCCAGTACATTTAAAAAAAATGTTTTGTAGAGACGAGGTCTTGCTATGTTGCCCTGGCTTTTCTTGAACAACTGACCCCAGTCCTCCCATCTCGGCCTCCCAATGTGCTGGTATTACAGGCATGAGCCACTGCACCCAGCTTGTCTGCTTCCATTTATATGAAATGTCCAGACTAGGCAAATCCATAGGGACAGAAAGTAGGTTAGTGGTTGACAGGACCTGGGATGGAGGTGGGGGTGGGAAATAGGCAGCAACTAATGGGTCTGGAGTTCCTTTGGGGGACGTTGAATATGTTCTAAAATTAGTAGTGATGGTTATACTACCTTGTAAATACACTAGCAATTAATATATTGTACACTTTATGAGGGCGAATTTTATGATAGGTGAATTACAGCTCCATACAGAATCATTAAGGAAAGCGATTCTAGGGTAAAGCTTGGCCTCACAAGACAGGCGGTGGGCTTTGTTCACCCACAGCGGTGAGTTCCCTGGTGAGAGTGGCCCCCGAAGGACATTCATCGAGTCTGGCAGTGGCTGGGAGTAGAGCCCTAATCAGCAGTACTTTATGTGACCAGGATCTATGAAGAAGGCCTGGGGCGCCTAGGACAAGGGTGAGAGAAAGTTGAGTGTCTCTTTATTAAATAGAATAAAACAAAACTGGACCTAAATTAAGTTGAGATAAATAACAGCTTAGTAAGTAGAGTAGGACGAGCTCTGAGCTTGGAAAGAGAAGGCTGTGGCCCAGCCCTGCCGTTGCCTTGCTATGTAGCCCCAGGCAGGGCTTCTGCCTCCAGCCTCAGTTTCCTTATTGGGATGGGATGATGCTGCCCAGCTTGTTTGTCTTACAGGGATGCGATGAGGGTAAAATTAACGATGGCATGTGAAGGTGTTTTGAAAACTGCAGATTGTTGCACCCAATCATTGTCAATTAGCAGATGCTAATTGTTAATTTGTTAATAATTCATACTCTGATTTTAGTAATGTTAAAGTTGTACTAAATAAACATTACACTTTTAGTATCATTGCGTAGATTGATGTTTTTCAGGCACAGTGATTTGCTGGGTGCCTGCGAGACCACGGGTTGTTAATGTCAGTGCAGGAGTTTGGGCCTTATCTTGCTGGTAATGGGGAGCTCTGGTGTGCTTTTCAGTAGGATAGTGTCATGATGTTAAGAGTGTCTGTTATTCTAGGGTCTCTGGCATGAAGAATAATGTGCAGAGGGGCTGAAGCTCTTGGGGGGTTCCAGAGCAGGAGAGAGTGACAGTCCCAGAGCAACTAGATCCTAGCTGGAAGGAAGGGGAGGGGGACGTTGTCTGCGTAGGACCCCAGTGGGAATGAAGTGAACAGAGAGGCAGGCTTAGCCTTGTCTTTCTAGAGCCAGTTGGGTAGAGCCAGCCACCTCCTTGGAAAAGGACCTCATCACAAAAGCCCCCAAGCAGAGATAATGCAGCTCTGATCACCAAAAGCACATACAGCAGTCTTGAGTCTTTGTAAAGGAAAAATTTTAGAGATGTCACTATAATTTTTTTTTAAATTAAAAAATATGTAATAATTTAAATAAACCATTAGGCACCTAATTGAGCATGGTACAGTATACAAGGAACCACACCGATATGCCTTCTAAGAGTATATAATTTAAGATTATTCTTCCTTGACTTATTTTATTTTATATCTTAATGGGATTCCACCGAGGTCCCCTAAGCTTCCTACCACCACTGTGTAAGACAAATGAAATCCGGCATGGGAGGAAGGAACTCTTGTCAGGCTTGTCAGCTTCTTTTATTTAGGACTCATTTGGTTGTTAGTTTCGTGTGTTTGTAAGCTGAAAAAAGGAATAGACAAGGAAGGAGTTGTGCCTGTCTTCAGGGTCAGGGCCCAGAGGACACCCTGCAAGAGAGGGCTTCCCCTCCCTTCCTCATGCCCAGAGTATGGGGGAAGCTGGCCCTCGGCCCCCAAGGTCCCTGACATGGTCTCATCTCTTTGACTTGCACTTTGTTGGGCTGATTTCAGACTCTGATGCAAAGAGAAAATGCTGTGGTCTGTCTGCTCTGTCCTCACTATGAGCGGAGTAGGATCTGGAAGGGGGAGTAGGGTAGAGTGGGCGGCAGCTGGGGGAGAGGATTGTCACAACTGGGGGAGGGCAGGCATGGTTGGAAAAGGACCTGGTAGGGTTGCCAGGTAACATATGGATCACCCAGTTAAAATTTGATTTCGGATAAACAGTGAACAATGTTTTTAGTATAAGTAGCTTCCAAATGTTGCATGAGATTTATTTTTTATTTTATTTTTTGTAGAGATGGGGTCTCCCTCTCCTATCCAGGCTGGAGGGTAGTGGTGCGATCAGAGCTCACTGCAGTCTCGAACTCCTGGGCTCAAGTGATCTTCCTGCCTCAACCTCCCCAGTACTTGGGACCACAGGCTCACTGTCATGCTCAGCTAATTTTAAATTTTTTTTTTTTTTGTAGAAACAGGGGTCTCACCATGTTGCCTAGGCTTGTCTCAAACTCCTGGCATCATGCAATCCTCCCGCCTCAGCCTCCCAAAGCACTGGTGTTACAGGAATGAGCCACTGTGCTTGGCCTGCATGGGACCAACTCATATTCAAAAATTACTCATTGTTTTGTCTGAAATTCAAATTTAACTGGACACCCTGCTTCCCCCACCCCCTTTCACATCACTAAATCTGGTTCCCCGGGAAATTCAGATTCCCACTGCCTGTGAACCACACTGCAAGGAGCAAGCAGACTCATTGGGAACAGGAGCCACATCAGAGAACAAACTGAACAGGGATCTTCCCCAACCCTAGTCTCCAACTCTCTTCCTTCTATTCCAGACCCTTGCATTCCCCATGCCCCTTTGCCTTGCACCTTTCCCAAGACTGTAGAGTAGCAAGTCTATTGCAGTGGGCCCACGGAACCCCCTGAAAACTCAGAGAGGAGAGGCAGAAATGACCGCAGCGTCTGAAGCTGGCTTCTTGGATTTCTTTGCGTTTTCTGCCAAGGAGATACTGCACAAACTGAGTACTGTTGGCCCAAATCAAACCTGCAGCCTGCAGGCAGCCAGAGATTAAATTTCAGAAGTGCTGGGGTTTTAGAAATATTAAATATTCATAGGTCTCTCCCCTGGGTTTTGATGCTGAGAATAGAATTCAAACATCCCCCCCTCCCAGTGGGATTTCTCCTGGTGTGGTCCTTGGACCCCCTGGACCTGGTCCACCTGGCCCCCAGCCATCTGCAGGGCTTGTTTCAAAGCAGATGCTGAGATTTCTCCCAGGGCTGAGGTCTGCTGTATTGTCAGGTCTCTTTTTTACTTCACTGGGTGTAATGAGGATGTATGTCATATGTCTCCCAACGGCAGTGACTACACACACACACACACACACACACACACACACACACACACACACACGTTCCATGTTGTTAGATGTGTCCTGTGAGACCAACACAGGGAAAACCAACAAACTCTTAATTAGGCTCCGTTTACCTGCTGTTGTGAAGTCTTAGCAGTGACTAATACCTGTTATTATTTACTAATTAAGTCCTTTACACAGGGATAAGGTTTATACTTACTTTTCCTGTGTCTGCCTCCATGAGGGCATAGGAAGGAGCTCAATATTTGATCACTGTTCTAGTGGAGAGGAGAGCCAGGCAGCATTTGGATCTGCCATTCTTGTGCCCAAGGTGTGAGATCATTTTTCAACTGCACATCCCTTCCTGGGAGTCTGTAAGTAGAATTCCATCAGATTTTATCCATGCCTTTTCTCTATTCATGATCTGAACATCTGCACAGGGACCTTAGCTCCTGTTAAGCCTTGCTGCACAGACTCCTGCTTTTTGGCAGATGGTAAGAGTGGTGAGGAAGGTATTCATCTCTTTTTCACTCTCAGGTCCACTTGCTGAAATCCCCCTTTTCTATAGCCTTGCTCAAGACCCTGCTCTTAAACCCCAGTGCCCTCCTTCTATCTGCTCAGTTTTGTGTTTCTCAAAAGAGAGATGAACACTGAGGCATATTAAGCTTAGCAAAGCCATTTGGACCCCTATTGGGTTACGGCACATCGTTTTACCTGGATTTGCACTGTCCATTGCCATTGGCCTTCTGGCTGCGAGAGGAGTCACATTACAGCAGGAGAGACCCTGGGGATTAGTACAGAGATGCACAGCAGCCAGTTGCTAATTACCCTGGGGGGTCATGTCTCAAAATAGACGCTGAACACTCTTTCTGGCCTCAGAAAGAGGAAAGGCCACCCTTTTCCCTGTCCAGCAAACCCCTCACATTCTTTCTCCCAGTCTCCTGGATCTGACTTCTGTCCTTTTTTTAAAAAAAATTAAGGTGTAATTTATACAGCAAAATTTACTCTTTTTAGTGTACAGTTCTGACAGATGCATATAGCTGTGTAACCATTAACACAATCAAGACATAGGACAGTTCCATCACTCCAAAATATGTCCTCGTGCTGCCCCTTTGTAGTCAACCCTACCCACTGCCCCCTGGAAACCACTGGTGTATGTTCACTCTCTGCAGTTTTGCTTTGTCAGAATGCCATGTAAATGGAATCACATGGTCTGTAGCCTTTTGAGTCTGGCTTCTTTTATTCTAGCATGATGCATTTGAGATTGGCCCATGTTGTTTTGTGGATCAGTATTTCATTCCTTTTTTTATAGCTGAATAGTAGTCCATAAACATTCACGTACAAATTTTTGTGTGCCATTCTAATAGTATGTGGTAGTATCTCATTGTGTTTTAGAATTTGCATTGTAGGTTTTGCATTTAGGCCTATGAGCCATTGCGAGTTAATTTTGTATATTTTGTGAGGTTTGTTTTTAACATATGGATGTCTAATTGTTCTAGCACTGTTTTTTTTTTTAAACTCATCACTGTACAAAGGAGGATCTAATGCCGTTTTAAAAAAGACTTTCCTTTCTCCACACAACCGCCTTTACGTTTGTCAAAAATAAAGGTGTGATATATGATTTGCATATATTTTCTCCTAATCTTTCGGTTGTCTTTTCACTTTCTTGGTGATGCCCTTTGAAGCACAAAAGTTTTAAATTTTGAAGTCCATTTTATCTATTTTGTTTTCTTTTGTTGTTTGTGCTTTTGGTATAATATGTAAGAAATCATCACCTTCATCACCTAATCCAAGGTCATGAAGTTTTTTGTTGTTGTTGTTGTTGTTTTTTGTTTGTTTGTTTTTTGGAGTTGGAGTTGGAGTCCCACTCAGTCGCCCAGACTGGAGTTCAATGGCCGCTCCCAGCCACTGCGGCCTCAACCTGCTGGGCTCTGGCGATCCTTCCGCCTCAGCCTTCCAAGTAGCTGGAACTACAGGCACGCACTACCATGCCCAGCTAATTTTTGATTTATTGTAGAGACGAGGTCTCGCCAAGTTGCCCAGGCGGGTCTCGAACCCGCGGGCTTAGGCAATTCACTCACCTTGGCCTCCCAAAGCGCTGGGATTACAGGCTGAGCCACCGAGCCCGGCTTGTTTGTTTTTAAGTAAATCTCACTTTATCATCCAGGCTGGAGTGCAGTGGCATGTTCACAGCCACTGCAGCCTTGATCTTCTGGACTTAGGCAATCCTTTTGTTTTAGCCTTCCAAGTAGCCAGAACTACAGGCATGCGCCACCACACCTGCCTAATTTTTTTTTTTTATTTATTGTAGACATGAGGTCTCACTAAGTTGCCCAGGTCGGTCTCAAACTCCTGGGCTCAGGCAATCCTCTCACCTCTGCCTCCCAAAGTGCTGGGATTACAGGTTGAGCCACCATGCCTGGCTGAAGATTTATTCTTATGTTTTCTTCTAAGAGCCTTCTAGCTGCAGTGCTCACATTTAGGTCTCTGATCCACTTTGAGTCAATTTTTGTATGCAGTTTGAGATAGGAAGTCCAGCTTTATTCTTTTGCATGTAGATATCCAGTTTTGTCAGCATCACTAGTTGAAATGACTGTTCTTTCCCCTGTTGAATTGTCTTGATACCCTTGTCAAAAATTAACTAACAAGCTGGGTTCGGTGGTTCAGCCTGTAATCCCGCACCTTGGGAGGCTGAGGTGAGTGGATTGCCTGAGCCCGGGAGTTTGAGACCCACCTGGGCAACTTGGCGAGACCTCATCTCTACAATAAATCAAAAAATGAGCTGTGCGTGGTAGCGCGCGCCTGTAGTTCCAGCCACTTGGAAGGCTGAGGCGAAAGGATCACCGGAGCCCAGCAGGTCGAGGCTGTGGTGGCCGGGAGTGGCCACTGCACTCCAGTCTGGGTGACGGAGTGAGACTCCAACTCAAAAAAAAAAGAAATTAACTAACAATAAATATAAAGGTTTATTTCTGGACCCTAAGTTCTTTTCCATTGATCTATATTTCTATTCTTATGCCAGTACCACACAGTCTTAATTACTGTAGCCTTATAATAAGTCTTGAAATGGAATAGTGTGAGTTTGCCAATTGGGTCCATCTTTTCCAGAAGTATTTTGGCTATTCTCATTGCTTTGATTGCGATTGTGTTGTATCTATTCATCAGTTTGGGGGAAAATTTACATATGAGCATTACATTTTTGAATATATGAACATGGAATATATCTCCATTTGTTTAGATCTTTAAAAATTTCTCTTGCCAGTGTTCTATAGCCTTCAGTGAATAATTCTTGCACATATGTGTTACATTTCTGCCTAAGTGTTTCATGGTTTTGGTGCTATTTAAATGGTACGGTTGTTCTCCCATATCCACAGGGGATTGGTTTCCAGGATCCCTCCGTGAATACCAAATCCTTGGATGCTCAAGTCCCTTATATAGTGTAGTTGGCCCTCTGTATTCATGGGTTTTACATTCACAATTCAACCATCCATTGATGGAAAATATGTGCAGTTGACTCTTCGAATCAGAGGATTTAGATACATGGTTGGATTAATCCACAGAGGCAAAAACTATAGATACAGAAAGTCAAATTTAAAAATTTTACTTCCAATTATTCATTGCTCATATATAAAAAAAAGTTGGGACCAGCACAGGGTTCCCAAGGGCTGGAGGAGCCACAACTTCTCCCAAGGGCTGGAGGGACAGTTGCTTTTTGTATATTGATCTTGTGTCCTATAACTTTTCTAAACTTGAATATTAATTCTGGTAGTTGTTTTGTAGATTTTTTCGAAGTTTTTCTATGTAAACAATCATGACATCTGCACATAAAGGCAGTTTCATTTTTTCCGTTCTAATCTGTATACCTTTTGTTTCTTTCTCTTCTCTTATTGCATGGCCTGGGATCTCCAGTATGATGTTGAATAGGAGTAATGAGAAGGATAGCCTTGCTTTGTTCCCTGTCTTAGGGGAAGACATTCAGTCTTTCACCATTAAGTATGATGTTTGGCTGTAGGTTTTTGTATATGCCATTGATAAGATTCAGGGGCTTTCCTTCCATTCCTAATTTGGTAAGAATTTAAAAAATCATTAATATATGTCATATTTTGTCAAATGATTTTTTGGTAACCATTGAAGTGATCATACAGTTTTTCTGTTTTAGTCTGTTGATAGGGAGAATTACAATGATTGATTTTGAACTTCAGTCAGCCTTCATTGCTGGGATAAACCCCACTTGATCATGTTGTACTATCATGATACATTAGCTTGTCTGAAAGTAGCTCCTATTTTTTTTATCACCCAGTGCCTTCCTCTCTCTGTGGATTTCTCCTGGAGAATCAGAGAACATGGATTATTTATTCAAGGGCTCAGAGTACCCTGGGGACATGGGCCTCCCATGCCCATGCTTTCTTGGCTGCTCTCTCCAAGAATGTTTTTTCCCACGCCTGCCGTCCTCAACAGACATCTGCCTAATATAGAGACCCCAGTGTCCCCCAGGCCTGCCCAGAGGTCTCTCCCATCATCCTCTCTCCCCTCCCCAACCCAGGCACTCCCCTCTACCCCTTGCTTGGTATGAATCAATTTCTGCTTCATATTGCAAGTTCTGCTTCAGTTTTTATCACTTATCTCCTTGTCCTAGATAGTTTGGGCTTCTAAGAGAATATCATAGACAGAAATTTATTTCTCACAGTCTGGAGAGTAGAAGTCCAAGATGGTTGGGTTCTGGTGAGGACCCTCTTTTGGGTTACAAATGGCCATCTTGTCATATCCTCACCAGGTGAAAAGCAGAGAGTGAAGAAACTAGTTCTCTGTTTCTTCTTATAAGGGCACTGTGATATAAGCCCATTTGTGAGGGCTCCACCCTCACGACCTAATTACTCTCAAAGACCCCACCTCCTAATACCCTCACATTGAGGCAAGGATTTTAACATATTAACATATTTTGGGGGACACAAACATACCATCTCTAACACTCTTCAACTGGATTGTAAGTTTCTGAAGAACAGGGGTCTTCCTTCTTGTGAGAAGTAGTTCGCATTCCTCATGCCGTGTTTTTACATACAATGACAGTGATGGGATTCTGGGGTGGATGGGGCTGGGGCAGAAGGTTGTGGGAGTCATGAGTCAGCAACAGTAGCCGACAGAGGTGGTAGAGCTAGTAATCTGAGCTTGCCCCTTCCTAGAAGGCACATGGGGAGCTCAGAGCATTCTTCAGCCAGGAGAGAGTAAGACATTGAAATGGGAAAGAGATAGTTTCTTCATGGGCAGACACACTATAGGACGTCTTTAGGGAAAGATGGTATTACATCCAGCAAGAAGCCCATGTCACCTCAGGCCTAGACTGGCTGAGGACTCCGGATGAAGGTCGGGACCATCTTGAAGCTGTGGTGGGGAAAGCCTTTAGGCAGAATAGACTGGAGTCAAGGACAGCACTTCTAGGCTCCAGAGACAAAGAGGCCCCTAGAGAATAGAGTAGGAGTCATCTGCCAGGCCACTGCCAGGCAGCTGAAGTCCCAGAGAAAGGCTCTCTGGGATATACAGAGGGTGCCCCTCCCAAAAAATGTATACACATTTTAAGAAAGGAGAAAACTGTATTAAATTTTTATACTCAGTAAGATGAATACAAGTCACGTTTGAATTCTGCAGTTACAAGAGGTGCTTAAAGTCGTTACCATCAGCATCCAGACATTTCTGATTACAGCAAACATCTCTTAAAATGTGTATACACTTTTTTTTTTGGCACTTCCAGTAAATGGACAAGGGCCTTCCTCACTTCAGAACTTGGGACCAGCACAGGGCTCCCAAGGGTTGGAGGAGTCACAGCGGAAGGTACGGGGGCTGACTTGAGCTCGCCTTCTGGAGCTGGGGCTAAGAATTAAGTTTTTGGAGGGAGTAACTGAGGTGTGGCTCAAAGCCTGGAAGCCAGAGCATCTGGGCATGGCTCTGTCTCCCGGAGATTAGATTTCTAAAGTGCAGAAAGGCAAGGGCACGACCAGGATCAGAATACTCAGACACCCCAGGAATGTTACCTGCCAAGAGAAATTTTGCCTAAACATCATTCACTAGGATCTGAAATGTGCCATAAAAACTTGCTTGTGTGGGTTGCCTTGTATTGTGTTTCGTTTTCCCTTAGACTTTCAGTAAATATTCCTTTCAAAAGAATTCCAGCCTTGACTTTGCTGACCTGGAGGGTCAGTGGTATTTTTCCACATACACATCTCAGTCAGTAAGGAGCAAGGGAGCTGTCAGATGCTCCCCAGCTGGAGGAGTGGGTTGTCGGAGCTGGTGGGAGAAAATCTGGAAGCCTAGGGAGGAAGGAGTGGAGATCCACTGTGGACACTGGTCCTGGCCAGCCAGGCACCTTGTCCTTTTATTTCCTAGAGCACTTAACATAGTACTGGGGACCTGATGGGCCCTGTGAGGCCTTGGTTCATTGCAGGTGATCTCTAGGGAAGGCAGCGCCTTGTCCTATGTTAGACTATATCATGCTGTCAAAGTGAAACCCCACCACCCTTGGGGCACCTTCCATGCAGCCCCTGCTGCCCCCAGTACACCCAACTTTGTTATAGCACCATCAGTACACTTAACCTTGTATTTTTGGTGTTATGAGTATGATTATTAGGTGATTGGGTGTCCCTAGGGGGCCATACCCCGTCACAGGCCAGCCAAGCTTTGGGTTTGGAAGATATCAGAGAGCCTGACTGATTATGCCTGGCTGCTCCCAGAGGTCAGCTGCTGGTGTCCTCTGAATTTGTTTACTAGCACTAGGCGTGTGTTTGCTAAGACGGGGCTGGGGGCCCCACACTTTGGGAGCAGGAGGATTGAGATCTGAGCTTGGTGTGGTCCTCTCTCCCTCTGCAGCTTGTCTCCAATGTCCTCATTTTCTCTTGCACCAACATCGTGGGCGTCTGCACCCATTACCCGGCCGAGGTCTCCCAGAGACAGGCCTTCCAGGAGACCCGGGAGTGCATCCAGGCGCGGCTCCACTCGCAGCGGGAGAACCAGCAGCAGGTGAGTGAGGCCCTCCTGCCCTTGCTTAGTGGTAGGGATTAAAGAGACTCTAGACCTGCCTCGGTGGGGCTCTGCTCCCTTCCCCATGGGCGGTGCTCATTTCAGCTGCTCACTGTGGTCCCTGGGAGGGGGCACAGGGATTGTTTTCCCTTGAGGGAGTCCAGCATTCCTGGCTCTGTGGGAATCCTTTTGGAGGGATGCCCGAGAGAGAGTTCTACCCTGACCTCACCCATAGCTTCTTCATGGGGTCCCTGTGGTTTGTAAACAAGCCCAGCAACTAGAGGCTCCTCTCTCCCTGCCCGCCCCTCCAGCATTCTCAACTGGCAATAAAGTGCTCCCCAGGGGAGGGATGAGGGAGAAGGGGGAGGGGACAGGAGCTGCAGTTCCTGTGGCACCCCACACTTGACTGTTCCTCTCTGCTGAGTTCTGGGGTTTGGTTGGTGCAGAAATGGAAGACAGTCCTGTTTCTCCCTAGACATTCCTGGGTGGGGAAGGTAGGCCAGTCCCAGGGCCACAGACTTGGGTGGGGGGTTCCCTCAGTGAGCCTTGGAGCAGAGAGGGACCTGCCCCGTGTGCACCTCTCTTGGGTAAGGGTGTGGTGGGAGGGGGAGTTTCAGCCGTTCCCACCATGGGAGGCAGAGTCCTGTTTGGGTTCCAGGTCTGGATCACCATGGTCTCCTGTGTGTGAACTGTAGGGGTCTGGTGACTCTGAGACATAGCTTCCAGACAGGAGTCCCGGAGGGGGCCGTGGCAACCCCAGGGGAGAGAGCGGGTAGGTCAGCGGGGCAATGGGGTGCCCATTGACTCTTATGCAGCAAGGTTACTCCAAACCAGAGAGGCCTACTCCCCCTAGCAAACATTGGTGGAGCCCCTCACATGCCTAGTGCTATGTCAGGTCTGTTGGCGGATGTGAACATGGAAGGTCTCTGCCTTTGAGTGTGAGGATAGGGAGAAAACGACCCAGACAGCAGTAGTCACTTGCATCTCCTGGCCAGTGTGGAGTGCGTGCTATGGCCACCCTGAGTGCAGAGCGGATTACTACCATAGGGGGGTGTCCCTGACTCCATCTGGATGCGTCCTGGGTGAGTTACAGTAACACGCCCCGGGACACCGGACAGCCGAGCCAGGGGGTGAAGCTCATCAGTGCCTCTCCAGGCCCATGGTCCTGTTTCCCTCCCTCACTGCCTCTGTGCCCTTCAAGTATTGTCAGGTTCCCACCAACGCCGACCAGTCTGAGGCCTGGCTTTCCTCATTTACTCTTTGGCCCTGTCTGGGCTCCTGGTCCAGCCTCTTGAAGGAAGTGCTTGCTTGGCGGTGTTCCTGGGGTCTTCCCACTGTCTTTTGTCAACAAACCTGCCTCACCTCTGGCACACTGCACTGTGCTCACCCTCTAAGCCCAGCCTTCCTCAAAAGCCCCTTGTCTCCTCCCCATTCCAGTCCCCAGTGTCTCTCACCTGAGATCTCAGCTCCTTTCCTGTCCCCTCTCACTTCTGGGCCTCAACCCTTCTCCAGGAGAGTGACCATTTTACAGCTCATTACAGTTTACTTGCTCTGGCACTGGCCAACCTGGACATTTCACCAGATCTACAGGGCCATGTTCGGGGGCCAACCCTCTGTGGAGGGGAAGCTTGCTTCCTGGGGACAAGCATTTCTCCTCAGCAGCCAGAGCCAATAAGCCGTGCAGAAAGAACTGCTTGTTATCCCAGGGAAAGCTTCTAGGTGCTATCTGATGAAGGATTTCATTGCTCCCCTGGCTGCCTCCTGCCCACCCCACCTGGCCCTCAGCCCCAGAGTTAGTTATACACGTGGGAAGGCCTCTCATGAATCTAAACAATTTGTAGCACACTTCCTCCCCATTGTCTTATATTTTCACAGAATTGTCCTTTAATTCAAGTTTCTCTCACCCGTAACTATTCCTGAGCATTCAGTAAATATGAGATGGTCTTCAATGGCCGAGTTTACTGCTGCTTTGGGAGACCAGGCAGACCCGTGGAGATATCACCCTTCAGTAACTGACGAGTTTCCTCAGCATACGGCTCTGGGCTGTGATGCTGGAGTAGCAGCTCCGGCCCCCAAGGCAGTCTCTCCTCACACACAGTGAACGGGCCACTGACCTATAGCATATCAGGGACTGTATACAAGAGGCCTAGTTGGGGAGGGACGCTGGCAGCCAGAGCCAGACTTCCTCCTGGGAATGGGGAGACCCTGCAGGAAGGTCAGGAGCAGTAGTGGGGATGATGACACAAGCTGGATAGCTTGTGTGCAAAGACCAGATAGATTCCAGGAGGCTTGGGAACCTTATGTGGTCTGTTCTGTCTAGGGTGGAGTGTGGATTTCAGTTTAGGGGTGCTGAGACAGCAGGTAAAAGGGAGGAAAAGAGTGAGACCATGAAAACCTTGAGGGCAGGCTATGGGTGTGGGCTGATCCTGGAAGTTTCAGGAGGCATAGGAAGGATGTGGTCTGGTATGTGTTTTCAAAAAGGCACTCGCTTGCAGTGGGGAGGATGGACCAGGAGTGGCAAGCTTGGAGACAGAAAGATCCAGGGGCAACCTGGTTATCCAGGCTGGACCTGAAGGTGACCTGGGCTTGTGAGAGGCTGAGGTTGAGGTGCTGGAGAGGCTGCTTCAGCAAGGAGCAGAGCAGCAGGCTGGGGTGGTAGGAGTGGGCTGGGCACGGGCAAGGCACAGCAAGGGGACAGGTGGACCGGAGCACTGGGTTACAGTGGGAAATAAGGAAGAGTGGGTTCAGTGGGTCCATATTTCATGTGACTGGCAGAACCTGGGAACCCGTGAAGGTGTTGAGCAGGGGAGGGGCATGGCACGGGTAGTGTTCTGGAGAGACTGGGGCAGCACAGGCAGCAAGGAGGGCAGAAGGGAGGCTGCCTGGCTAGTGCAGCGTGACCAGAATCCTAGAGCTGGGTGAGAACTGCATGTGGACAGTGGAGGAGGGCACAGAACAGAAAGGACACAGGTGAGAGCCATTTTCAAATTGGCGGGACTTGAACAGTGCTGGACAGAGCCTGAGGCTGAGGGAGAAGAATGCGTCTCAGAGTGAAAGATCTGAAAGGCAAAAGCCCCTTACATGAGCAGGGTCTTGACCTTGTGCAGCAGAGCGAGGGTGTTGTGGGCAAAGGCAGAGAACTTGAAAAGAAGAGCAGTTGGGGGATGACAGTGTGGGAAAATGAGTGTGGTTTGGGCCTGATGCCAAGGTGGTGGTGGCAAGACATCCAGGTGCCCAACTGGAGACCGATGAGCCCTAGACAGGAGGTAAGGACATGGGAGGTGGCAGTTTGGCAGTGGAAGTCTTGGTCATGGACTTGCTCCCAGAGGGCAGGCATGAATAGGATGAGGACAGAGGTGGGACGCACCATATTTGGGGTCAGAAGGAATGAGAGGAGCCAGAGATGACACAGAAGCAGGAAAAGAGTCTCAGGGCGGCATGGGTGACCCCAGCATCTGATGTGGAATAAGGGACAAGAGAATGTCTAGGACTGGAGGCAGCTAGAACAAAACACAAGAGATGAGAGAATTATGTTGGCAGGAAGCCTGGCATGGGAGGCAGCTGGGCACCTTAGAGCTGGGGAGGAGAACAGGGAAAGGGATGACATCTGGACGCTGTATCGAGCTAATATGGCCCTCCATGGTGTGGCCTGCCCCTTTCCCTTCTTCTCTCCCACCTCCCCTTGCTTCTCTTGATTTCTCGGAGTCGACTTGCTTCCCTCTCTCCTGGGCCACTGTCCTCCAGGGGAACTAGAGAGTCCTCCTCCCCACCCTATCCTTCTGGTCTCCACAAAGCCCTCTCTGACTGCCCCTCCTCTCCCCAGCCTCGGTCACGTATCACTGCAAGTGCCCCCTTAGTATCCCAGGCCCCCATGGGACTGGGAGCCTTGTGAGGGAGCATCCTTGCCTGAATCCCTCTTGGTGATAACTCCTGGCCCCCAGTGTGGTGCCCAGAACATGGTAGGTGCTCAATAAATATTTGATGATGATTGAGTGACTGTCATTTAATGCTTTCAACAACCCCTTCCCTGTTTTATAGATGGGGAACCTGAGGCTCAGAGAAGTTCAGTAATTTTTCCAAGGTCACACAGAGCCTCAGGTGACAGCCAGGATTCTAACCCGAGGTGCTTAGTACTTGTAGGCTCACCAGGAGTTCCTTGTGCCATGTGGCAAGCTGTGCCGAAGGACCAAGAGGCGTCCCAGGCAGATGGGACCTGGTAGCTGCAGGGGCGTGACTGCTCACATACACACACAAGTGTTAGCCTTATGAGTCTCGAGAAAGCCTGGAAGGTTTTCCAAGGCCCTGCAGGCAAGGCACAGATGTGGAGCAGTGGGCCCTTGCCAGGCAGGAGGAAGGAGCAGTGACGAAAGCATCTACTTCCCTCCACAGGAGCGGCTCCTGCTGTCTGTCCTTCCCCGTCATGTTGCCATGGAGATGAAAGCAGACATCAACGCCAAGCAGGAGGATATGATGTTCCATAAGATTTACATCCAGAAACATGACAACGTGAGGTAGGGGTGAGGCTGGGGGGTGAGGGCCGCATGGGAGAACTGGACCCCAAGGGAGACATCCCACTTCCTTCCTTTCAAGTGGGCACAGCCCAACAGAGTGGCCTGGTGGCTTTGGAAAGTGTGTTGCCTGGAACATGCCAGCCCTGCACCCCGAGGCCTGTGGAGTGAGTTGTCACTGTGTCCTAGGTAACTTTCCTCAGAGGTGGGAGGGGGGCAGTGAGACTGCAGGGAGAGGAGAGAGAAAGGAGGAAGCCATACCACCGACTTTTGAGGGGAACATCTAACTTAACAAGGGAGACAGAAAGCATAGACTGGGGACCCAGATGTCACCACCGTCATCACATCTTCACCATCATCTGGCAGTGTCCACACCTGTGTGCCGGACACTGTGCCCGGCATTGCCCACCTTGCCACCAGTCCTCCTGATAGCCCTGTAAGCTGGTGGCTAATTTTACCAGCATCCCAATTTATAGACTGCACTCCTATTCTGTTTACTTTGTGTATACTGTATTTGAGATTTTACGTCATACAAAGTTTAAAGAAAAAAAAAAAGCACACGAGGAAACAATTGGACAAACCCAGAATGTGGGACAGTCTACATTCTGAACTTTTAAAAAAGTTAATCATGGAGAAAGAAAAAAGGGTGGGGATTGCTCTAGATGAAAAGAGAGTCAAGGGCCCCAGCCGGGAACAGTACACCCAGGTGGGCCACTCCAGAGCCCATGGTCCTTCCACTGTGTGTTCGCTGTCTCCCTAGACAGAAGCTGCTGACAGCAGGGATGTGCAAACAGATGTAGATTAATAGAGTGCAAAATCTGCTTATGAGTTCCATGGGGACACGAAGCGATACAGTGGCCTTCATCCAGCATGACTTCCTGGAGAGCCCTGTAATCCTCCCATATGCCCAGAAAAGGAGCTGCTGGGTTTGTCTTCGAGAGAGTTCTTTCTCCCCAGGCAAGTTTTCTTAGAACTCATGAGTCCTCTGTAGTTAGTGTAAAGAGAACCCTTTGGAAACACACACACATGCACACACGTGTACGCACACTGTAGGTGAGGCTGATGGCAGGTTTTTTCATGCAGAGCAGGCAGAATTGCCCAGTCCCCAAGTGTTCCCTGGGATCCAAGATTTTTCAATTCTGCCTTTTTATTCCATCTGTCTCCCAAGACTGAGACTTTAAGACCTTGGGAGAAAAAAGTGTATCTGCACAACACAATTATCCTTAGTTTTCAGAATCTCTCAACCCCACCCATGCTCCTCTGCCAGCTAGGGACTGTTGTATTCAGCAGCGGCTGCCTCAGTCTCTCAGGAGGAAGGCTTCCCTGACTGAATCTACATGTCCAGGGGTGTCTAGGGGGCTGCGGGCTCTGGACTTAGGCCCTTTTAGATGTGTGGATGTGCTAATTTCCTTGCTCCTTGTTCTCACGCCCGCCTCTGTCCTCCCACAGCAGAGTAATCACTGGCAGTAACAGTTCACACTTATGCAGCACTTGCTTGAACTGATCCACTGCCCTAAGCGCTTTTGTGTACTCGCTTAATCCTCACACCAAATATGAGAGGTCTGTACCGTGATTATCTCCATTTTACAGGTAAGGAAACTGAGGCACAGAAATTAAGAAACTTGTCCAAAATACTATAGCTTGTTAAGTGGGGGAATTGCTCCCAGAAAGCTTTCTAATATCAGGTTTTACCTAGCTTGAATACTGAAGAGATGTTTTTGTATATCCAGGAAGGAGACTTAGGGAGCCCTTGGGCCAACAGGGGACCCCGAGGAGAGGAAGGAGAGAGGGTTGGCTTCCAGTGTGTGTGTGAGTGTGTGTGTGTGTGTGTGTGTGTCTATGTGACTGAGGAGCCACTGGGGAGTTTTCCTGTCTTATGGTAGCTCTTTAAATTTGGAGGTCTTCTTCACCTTAGGACATGTAAAGAAACAGCTTTCCCTAGTAGAACAAATTCCAGAGACTTGAGTTGCAGGTGGGAAGGGGTGGCCCACCAAATGTTCCCAACACATAGCAGCTGAGCCCTTGAGCTCCCCACTTCTGGGATTTTCTCTCTTGGTCTTATTATAACCACCTCGCTGGCCCAGGCATTGTCCCTGGTACAGCATGGACAAAAGGCGCTTTCCTTGATTATTCTTAGCTCAGCAGAACCTTCCACAGGTTTCACTCATACGGAACGTGAAGGAAATCCAGAAAATTCTCTGCTCAGAAACAGCCTGGCACTTCAAGCATAGAGGTTCTCAGCCTGGCTTGGCTAATGCAGCTGGCTCACCTGACCACCCCTGCACTTCTGCCCAGTTCCTTGTCCTCTCTTCCCTTCTCCCCTCCCACACATCAGGCATCATCTGACTCCCCATCTGTCCCACAGTTGCTGGTTCTTGGGCCCCCAGCCCTGCAGCAAAGGGTCTGGGTCAGAGGTTCTGATTTGGGCCTCTTCCACGGTAATTACCCTTGGGTGACACCTCCCTCCCCACTCCCATGGAGGCAGTTACTTTGATCAATAAAATAATAGTGCTTTAATCACAGAGTGGCCAACTCATCAGCCCCCAGGCATAGTGGGGGCATCTGTCTAGAATGTGCCAGGATCAATAACAGCAATCAGGAAAGAAAGAGATGAAAGGAAAGAAAGACCAAGACACTGTAATTTTCATGGGGACGGAGGTAATTCTGACTCTAACACTGCCAGAGAGAGAGGTGGCTGATACACATCAGAGGCCAACACAGGCAATCATATGCAAATATCCTGCTGTGGCTTCTTTCCAGGGTCCATTAGCAGCACTGGTTGCTACCCTTGGTAAAAACTTGGTAAAAACAGTGCTTGCTTTGGTCTCTGTTTTGGGTTGAACATTTGGCTTGGGTTGGGGGTTGAGTAGGAGGTGGAGGGTGACATCACAGTTTGAAAACACACCTTGAAGCTGGGCTTGTGGAAAGCCAGGGGGCACAGTGGTTAGGCCTGGGCTCTGGGTTAAGCATCCCTGCATGTTGCCGCTCTGCTGTATCCTAGCTATGTGACCAGGACAAGTTATAGGCATTGAGCTACTCTGAACCTCAGTTTCCTCAACTGCATAACAGGATAGGAAGAGTACCTACTTAACAGGCTGGCAAAGAGTAGATGGAATGATATGGGGAAATGCTTAGCACAATATTGGGCACATAACAAGTATTCAGTAATTGTAAGCTGCTATTATTGCTGTTACTGTTATTTTTATAATTATGATCACACTCCTATCAACAAGGAAGGGCCTGGGGATTCTCTAGCTGAGAATGGAAGGGTGATGAGTCACATTCATCAATTCTCTGCAGAGATATAATATTTAGAGAGGGTGATGACATGCTGTTCTCTGGCCCCACCAAGAGCAAGGCCACAAGAAAAATAAATCAACTCCACAGTGAAACAGGGCCTGAATCTAAGGAAGGATGGAGAGAAGAGTTATATTGGGGTGGGAGGGGTGACAGGCAGGGGCCACCACTCTCTGTGGCCTCATTCCCCCTGCCCCACCCCTGAGAGGAATAGTTGTATAGCCACACTTCCTGGGATATCAGTCAGGGACTGGCCCAGGAACCTCTAGGATGCTTTGGTGCTAAGCCACTGCTGACCACAGATGGAGGCAGGCCAGAGGCCACAAGACCCCAAGAGACACTCCCACCCCAAGATAGGATACCTCTCCTGTCTGATGTATGGTGACAAATGGGAATGTTCTAGCCCTTCTGGCTGGACAGGTCAGCTGGGACTTCCCACTGCCAGGATGTCAGGCCTATGACTTGCAAGCCCTCCTGCTTATCCTCCTCCATGCCAGATATCTGCAGCCAGAAAC
Source organism: Tarsius wallacei (assembly GCA_963574415.1). Classification (NCBI taxonomy): domain Eukaryota; kingdom Metazoa; phylum Chordata; class Mammalia; order Primates; family Tarsiidae; genus Tarsius; species Tarsius wallacei. The sequence continues at coordinate 2,713 of CAUYQG010127081.1, read as the reverse complement.
TTTGCTGTCCCCACTTCTGGGAGGGACGAGGTCCTCCAGTACATGCCAGCAGAGGCTGCTCTGGGGAAAGGAGGGCTCCTGGAGCTCTGCCTAGGGAGGAGAGAGGTCAGTCAGCCTCCACAGGGTTGGAGGAAGCAGTTGGCCGAGCAGGTACCACGTGGGTCACAGTAGACAGGCCAGAGACCAGGGGACAGATCTCAGTGCCACCAGGTCACCCTTATTAAGTGGTCAGCCTTTGTGGAATGGAGCAAGATGAGTATCTGTGTCGAGCAGACTGGTCCACACCCAACTCTGCCATTTAGTGGCTTTGGGAACTTGGGCAAGGCACCTAATCTGTGCCTCAGTTTCCTCATTTGTAACATGGGGTCATCATGTTCATTCACTCATTTGTTCAACTAATGCTGTACCTCTGCCTCAAGGGTGGGGACCACCAGCCATACTCCAGGACACTCAGCTAGAGGCAGGGAGTGCAATGTGGATTAAGGGTGAGAGTCAAGTCTCTGACATCATGAAGCTCACCTTCTGCTAGAGAAGACACTAAAGAATAAATAATTAGTAAATTATGAGTCTATCATATAATTGCCTGTATACTAGGCACTCTGTGAGGAACAGGAGTAGTAACCAGGAGACAAGGACTTTGCAGGGTATAAATGTTAGACAGTTAACTGCTCAGTTATTCTGTTACAATTGTGACAAAAGGTGCCAAGAAGCAGAGTCTGTAATGGGGTGGGGGGCAGCTTGGCCCAGGGCTTCTTGCAGGGCTAGTGTATGAAAAGCTCCCTGCCCTGGGCCTGCCTGGGAGGCTGTAGATTGAGTGTCCTTTAGGTGGGGCAGACTACCAGGGGAGAGTCAAGGTCAAGTAATCCAGTACCTCAAAGGTTTGGGGGGGACAGAAAATACCTCAGCCAGGCCTGAGAGGGCACTGAAGGATCCTCCACTTCCACAAGGGTCCCTTCTGAATGAGGATGACCCTGTACCTGATTGGCCTTGAGCTGGAGCCCTTGAGCTTTAAAAGTCATAGGTGGTGGGATGGCAAGATTCATTCTAGAGTCTTCTTTGTGTAAAAGGGGAGAAGGCCACCTCCTCTAGGGACCATCTGCCTAAGAAGCATATTCCCTATAGGGATCCCGTGTGTGTGTGTGTGTGTGTGTGTGTGTGTGTATGTGTGTGTGTGTGTTGCGCACACACATGCCCCCACCTCCAGGGTTCAGGATGAGGGGTATTGATTCACCAACTTGACTCAGAGCTTCTTTCCCAGATACCCAGGGGCCCTGTGGGACCACAGCAGGGGTCCTGGCAGACAGGTTGCTGAACTCAGTATGGGAATGAAGGTAACCAACTCCCTCCTCGCACATTGGGGGTGTGGCAGGGTCTGGAGAGGATACCCTGCCTGGATTCTTTCCTCCTCAGATCCCTTCTCTCCCCAGCCTCTCCCCAACACCTCCCCCTTTTAAGGTTATTATCTCCTCTCCTGTCTTCTTCAAGGACTTGGCTGCATTCCCCAGGTTGCTCTGGCGTCTGGCTCAGCAGCAGCATGGTTCTGAATTATAATGACCACGCGACAATGTCCAAGATGCTCAGATACCCGTGGGCAAATTGTGTACCCTGTAGGCCAAGGGTGGAAAATGTTTACCTTGGCTCATGTCCTCAGCCAGCAGACCACGTGAGGGAGGGACCATGAACATCCTACATTTCTACCTCAAACCTGATAAGAAGAAAAGTATTCCGAACTCTACTCCCAGGCCAGTTATAGATATGCATGGTCTTTATGTTATTACTTTATTCCACAAACATTTGCTAAGCTGCTACTATGTGCCTGCCAGCCATATAACAAAGACACTGGCCTTACTCCTCAGGGAATATCCAGCCCTCACTGTGAGATAAGGGCTGAGCCAAGTCTGACAACCCAGCTGGCTCAGTTGGGGAGCCACTGGGGTTGAGTCTTTAAAAAAAAAAAGATTATTTTAGTTGTGATAAAAATATATAGCATAAGCCGGGCTTGGTGGCTCAGCCTGTAATCCCACGCTTTGGGAGGCTGAGGTGAGTGAATTGCCTGAGCCCACAGGTTTGAGACCCGCCTGGGCAACTTGGTGAGACCTCATCTCTACAATAAATCAAAAAAATTAGCTGGACGTAATAGCACACACCTGTAGTTCCAGCTACTTAGAAGTCTGAGGCGGAAGGATCGCTGGAGCCCAGCAGGTCGAGGCTGTGGTGGCCAGGAGCATGCCATTGCACTCCAGTCTGGGTGACAGAGTGAGACTCCAACTCAAAAAAAAAATTACATATATATATATATATCATAAAACTCACCTCTGAGCCATTTTTATGTGTACATTTCTGTGTCATTAAATACATTCACCGCTGGGCTCGGTGGCTCAGCCTGTAATCCCGCACTTTGGGAGGCTGAGGTGAGTGGATTGCCTGAGCCCGTGGGTTCAAGACCCACCTGGGCAACCTGGCAAGACCTCATCTCTACGATAAATTAAAAAATTAGCTGGGCGTGGTAGCGCGCACCTGTAGTTCCAGCTACTTGGAAGGCTGAGCGGAAGGATTGCCGGAGTCCAGCAGGTCGAGGCTGTGGTGGCCAGGAGCGGCCACTGCACTCCAGTCTGGGCGACAGAGTGAGAACAAACAAACAAACAAACAAAAAGCTAAAAGCAGAGTCACCATATGATCCAGCAATTCCATTCTGGGAATATAACCCAAAGAA